>JAQFXZ010000083.1:0-35541 GCA_034694025.1 Ceratophysella scotica | reverse complement strand
AAAGTCATTAGCAAAAAATGCGTTTACTGCAAACAATACAATTTTTAGAAATATTGCATTACAGTATGGTACGGCACCTCTTCGTGGTTCCCCGTGTCCCGCGCCGATACATTTTGTGGTAAAGCCATGATGCATGGATGATGTCCCGTACTAAATACAATGGTGTGTACTAGCCGCGGTGGAAGCTCAGTTACATAGTACGTATAGCATTTAGTAATACAGTAAACTAATTAATAAGTTTCAGAAATCTAAAACTGGTGGAGAAGAAATGTTGAGTCAGGCGTTCCTTATGGGCTGTGTAACCACAACGAGAGCGAGAAAAAGAGTCTGTCAGATTTGAGGGAAAAGTACTCTCCTCGACCCTAGCGCCTCTGGGAGTAATGAGAAGAGTTAGGAACCTCCTATACGTTGGACAAATTCCTGATATTAATTGGCCATTCATTCTCATACGAACGACTGATATTTTCTTACTCATTTAAATAAGATAATACTAGTAGCTATAGATATGAATTGGACATAATCATTGGAAGGTAGAAATGCATCTTTGTATAAGCCTTTGTATAAGTATTGTATAAGTATTTGTATAAGTGTGTATAGGTAAGGACGCTGACGACTGTCTTGTCAATCTTCTGCTCCAGTTCCAATAATATCCTTGTCCAGTTCAAAGCGTACCACTTACTATTTCTGCAATAACCATGGACAGCTTCGAATTTGTCAATACCGCTAGAGGAAGTTCTGTTCTGTGTATCAAAGGGTTATTTTTAAGCAAACCTGAATATTTTCGCGATTATTGAAATTCTGCAGCAAATTCAGGATGACTCCGAGATCGAGATTCAAAGACTCAGGAAAGGAAGAAGCGTTGCGCTCCCCAAGTTAAAGTATCGAAGACTTGAGGAAAAGATTGTTAAGGCTCCGTTACTTAGTAGGGCCAAGTTGAGAAGTGGCGGCAACTTTCGCAGGAAATTGCCATGCCCTTGTATGGTGACCAAACATGACCCCATGCGGGACCTTCCTACGGGTGACCCGTTGCATGTACGACCTTTGAATAAGTTCCAAGAGAAAGCTGAATAACTATGCTATAAATCAATCTCCAGAAACTGTATGAAAGTTATCTGTAAATTGGACAAAATTTCGAATTTTGTAATGAAAAAAATATCCTCTCAACTATAATTAAAATTTTAATATTTTTTCCGTACACTTCAAAGTAAAATCGAAAGATTTAAAATTACCATAATTAGTTGACGTTTAATAGAAAAATATTTTTAATAAATTGAAATGCATTTGGATAAATACCGCGCACGTAGCAGAAAGTCCACTACAGATAAATAAGATAAATAGGATGCTTTAAGAAAGCAAAAATATTAATTGGATGCATCAGGAACATGCGGGCGGTTGCGCACGAGCACGGAAGCGCTCGTGCTCAAGACTCATGTGGCGCTATGCACCACGTGCAATGCTGAGCGGAGCTCAGCACTTGTTTAGTGTATAGAAATATAATTCCCGTGCGATTGAATTGTTGAGGTTGAGATTTCTGTTTCTAAATTACAAAACTTTTTGTTGTTATGATTGGGGTTAGTTATGTAAAACAAATTGGCCAAAATATGCACTACAATTTGTAGAAAAATGTGCTGCTTCGTGCAAAAGAAATATGCAGTATGCAAAAAAATCAATATGCAATAACATAATGCAGTATGCAATCAAATATGCAGTAAAATCCGCTTTAATTTTTTTCAGCCTAGTCTAACCTCATATGTGTCAAGCAACAGGCTACCGAACGTTCCAAGTTCAAGTTTGGTGTATAATTTCTGCATGGCATATTGAGTCTGTATTTCTTACATTAAGATTTTTCCTGTGAAAACTTAGCTGTTTCTAGAGTTACGATTTACGATGTGCAATTTGATGAATTTGTAACACATTGATAATGAAAACCATAAAAATATGCACTAAAATCGTAAACCTTGAAATATGCAAAATATGCAATACCACGAAATATTCAATAAATATGCATCGGAAATTTGGAATCAGTGGACCATGATTCGCCGCCAATTAGTTTTTTTTTTATTATTCATCCATGCAAAAAAATTACGATTAGGTGCAAATTCTAGCCCTAGTTATGATGTATTGAAAAAATTCGTTTTACAGTCAAATGGGCCCTATGCTTTCCTGAAATAATTTATTTTCATTGTGCCTTTTTTAGATATCCAATTTCCATATTTAGTTTTTGTTTCTATGTTCCTAAAGAAGTTGTATTTAAATTATAGCCTTTTGATCTTCAATATTTGAGCTGGATCTATATTTTGAATAAAAGTTTCAAATCAAAATCATTCAACTAATCAACAACTCTTAATTCAACTCCAATAGTTTCATCTCGTCAGCCTAAGACCCTAGCCTTTTCGCATATGCTCTGAAACGCGATCCTTAATCCTCGGGTATTCCGTAGTTATCTAGGTACGAGCTTTTTCACACTTTCATATGAACCTTAAGAAGCATCACAATGTACCTTACCACATACATCTCTTCAGAGTTTATCGAGTTTAAATGTTTTAGAACTTGGATTATACTTTGAACAATGTTAACTTTGCTCGATTCCGTATACCTACTACCTACCATATGCGGCTCGGCGTGTTCTAAAACTTTTGCCAAGGATAAGGATGCACTCAAGAAGGAAGACTACAGAAATCTATTATTTACAATATGGAGTCCGACACGCACAGTGTCCTAATTCTGAAACAATGGAAATGACTCTAAGCCAACTTCTGATCCTGACCTTAATTTCTGTGTGCTAGCTTAAGTTGAAAGCCTTTGGAGATGAAGTTTGGCTAGATACGGGAGTTTTCTGAACACAAGACGGAAGATACGGTCTTCCTTGTCCGATTTGGCTCAGCCTGAGTTAGGTACGTGGATGGAAGATGGGAAGAAGGATTAGCCAAGTGTGTTGCGAAAGTGGTGAAAGTAGATCCTTCTCAATTTCAGGACGTCTTCGCCTATTTTCAGCTTTCGGTTCGGAGAAAGAGCTTCATTATTCTCGCTACCTTTGTGATTTGATTCTTTCTTCAGATGATACCTGTATTTAAATTTCATAACGCTAGGTCCAAATTGCTCCACTAATAAAATGTAAGACGAGTAGATTCGTTGATTTGAAATAAAATAGGTAACTCTAAGCCAAAATTGCAAAACAACAGAATTGGTTCACAAATAGGACTGACCAAAAGCTCTTTTTCGCCACTTTGTTTTTGCCAGGAGATGTAGAAACTACTTTTATCGAGCCGCCTCTTCAAATTCTATCTATTAGAGTGATACAATTTCGCCAAAACAACCGAACGAACGCTAAACGAAACGCCAAAAAATTTCATTCTTGCTCAGCGTTTTCAATTTTTTTTTACAAGTATGGTTTAGCATAGAATTTTTTTCCCATATGAGATATTACGAATTTTGCCAATTTGGAGAGATACTATACATGTGATACGATGTTTTACTTTTTTAAACAAACTTCGATAATAAGGTTTTCGCCGTGGATCCCAGCTGAAAGATTGAAACCCCAGCTTTTGCTGTTTTTTCGGTGGATGCGTCTAAAATAAATTTTTTTAATATATTAAAAAAAAAAAATTAAATTGGCGAAATCATTGATTATGGCTTGTTTAACTGTATTTTTACTTCTACGTTAAATAAATACAGCGTTTTTATCTGGTATTCCACTTAGTTCAAAATTTAACTACCCAAGAATGTGAGTCGTAAATGTATCTTAAATTTATAAGCAAACAGTATTAAAGTCAAATTTTGCCAGCTTTAACAGCAGACCCATTGCTTTCCAAGAACTATGAAAACTTATCATACATAAATTGCGACATAAAAGTGCCTACATTAAACCCTGATACAAGATACCGCGCCCAGGTGTCAGGATCCAATCGGTGCTCGGTGAGATTGCCTAATACTCACTCCGTTTTTTGAAACTAAAATGACAACACACTCTGGTATAATTGGGTATTGGGTATTGTTTTTAATGATCCGACCGCAGCAGATCAAGTATAATTCTGCGTATTTTTGAAAATAAATTGCGTCAAATATATGAAGCCAAATACAACGTAAGTTCCTCCAAGTATCGAATTTGATTTCGTCAATTCAAATCAACTCTGTAACCCTAACCGATTCCAAATAATCTTTTCTCACTCGCACGGTTTTTGAAAGTAAAATAGCTCAATTATTTTCGAAATAACTACAGTTGTATTGAGCAATATACCGGATATTGGATATCTCATGCTTTTGATTTGCCTCACTCGTACGGCTTTTGAAAGCAAAATAGCTCCATTATTTCTGAATTGACGCAATTGATGGTGGTGTCAGTTGTATTAAGCAATCTACGGGATATTCAATGTTGAATGTCTCGTGCTGAAACATGTGCAGATATGAGTTCGCAACTTTTGAAATTTGGAAAAATCTAATGCTTAGGGCCTTAAATTCGGGTAGCCTGCGACATGCGAAATCGATGTCTCTCCTCAATTTTAGTTTCAATCATCGATTTTTACTATATTCAGACGAAGAATAGTACAACTTGATCAAAAACTGCAACACAAATTTGTATGATTGCTTCTTTCACATGTATTTTTCTCAAAAGTCAGCATGCTGTTCAAATGCGAGGACGGAGCATAGTGCTGGTTAAACTCAAATTTGCACGTGCCAAAAGAGAAGGGGGATGATCAAAAAAGTGTTATTGACGAAGATTGGTCATAAATAACACTGTAATAAGGAAAAAAATCATCGAGGGCAATTTGTCACAGAGTATTGAGTCTGAGCTGGCTCTGTCCATACAGTCTGGGCAACTGGCACTTCTCCACTCACTCAGACCCAGTCACTTAACATTCGTGCCGGGTGTCGTGTTCGAATGTCCGGCATCATGCCTCATGTGCATCCTCAACTCAAGTTGAGCTGTCAAGTTGAGCGAGAAGAGTTGCCAATGAGTGAAGTTATGCCTTTTATAGTGATCTACAGCTCCGTTCTCAAATAACAGGCTCTCCAATCCCAATTTACTTGGAACTTGGAACACAGGCCACACAGCCGAACGTGGCCTTCCAGTAGCAATCTTCCGCCGTCTGCATAATGTGTTTCATATATTTAGGTGATCATTATAAAATGCGTCGACAGATGAACACAAATAGTCTGCCCGACGCTCATCTTTCCATACTCCATCCCGTCGAGTATGTAGTAACGTCTGTCTGGATAGATGTAGTGGTTAACACAGCATGATGGAAACTAGACACTCGACGATGCGGCGGAAAAGCACAAAAGGCGTTCAAATATAAAGAAATCTGCTCATACGCTTCGTGTCGCAAATTAGCAACATTAACGCGGAAGATTAATGGTGATCTTCACGGCGTCAGTGGAGAGTAAAACCAAGGAAGGACTTTGGGCTTGGCCTAATCTTATTACTTCTGCAGATCATGTACTCATATGAAGGAAATCCCTGATAGTAGTTCTCCTACTGTCCTAATTTGAAGTGAAGATCAAGCACTTGTTTGTCGCCATAAACAGTTTTAATGGTCCATGTGTCTCTGTCTAGGATTTTGATTTTAAGGCCAGAAACTCGTGCAACTAGGTTACTATTTTGGTCTTAGTCGATGATATCAGTATATTATACTTGACCTTTTAGCCTTAATGTGTTTTCAATGCGCTTAAGTATCATGTAGAACATGGCACTTTACAACACTTCAATATTTCAATATACAAATCCCGTATAATCTTAAATTAGTCCCAGCTCGTCTCTAAATTCTGATGTATGATTGTATCACATTTTCAAAGTTCAATTACGCTGGTATGAATTCCGAAGCAAAGTCCTTGGACTTGTAATTCGATTTTCAATGAAAGAAGGATATTCATTTTAGAAATCCTAATTTAGTATTCAATAATCAATTTATTTATTTACTAATGGCTAAAGGGAAGTACTGTCGAATTTTACTTCAATTAAATACGTATACATATACATGGTCAAGTAGCCGAAACTTCCAGGCAGTCGGTTCCACAGGTGAGTGGATTCATACGCATTACAGATACATTGCTTCGTAGATTACTTACAGATTTGCATTTGCGGCTTATTTGAGAATGGCTAAATATTTTTCAAGTGCTTAAAGCCACGTAATACTAATTAGATACATTTCGAATTGATTCAATTCAGCTTAAAATTAAAAATGATATACACGGATAACTTTCTCCCGGGGATGTTATTCGTCAACCCAAAAAAAATTAACGGAACGACCCTCATCTCCTCGTATTTTCTGGCCAAGCCTTTCAACAACGTCACAATGACTCCCTGAAGATTTCAATCTTACTGAAACCAGGCTGGATCTGTCGCTGTCGTCTCCAATTTATTAGACTCTTAATAATTTAGTAGGTTATACGTACAAAACGTACACTACCCAAATAAGCCACTACTAATTAGTAAGGTTGGTAAAATTACGTGTAATTCTTAGATAAAACTTAAAACTACGCAACTTGACATTCAAAAATTACTGCTTGTGAGTAGGTCATTTAAAACAGCTTCGCAGTACATAATTCTCTGTATTTTGAGTTCCAATTGACACGATTACTTTCACAAATACTCGAGACACAAAAATTTAATTTTTTGAAAATGTCTCCACAAATTACAGCATAAAAAATGGAAAATAAATCAGATTATCATTTTGGCACTGACGATTTGAGATATATTTTAACATTTAGCTGATATGTTAATTTCGAAGTAGGTCACATTGGTCAAACCTAATTGGGCAAAAACCAAAACCTAGTATCGTTAGATTAGGTAAGTGCAAAGCCAATGCTTATTCTATGTTAGGTTAACTTATGATATTTTATGTTAAGTTAGGTTAGGTTAGGTGCAACAATGAAACAAAAACTACTAAAAACATCATAAAAATTTGTTGTTTTGTCCAACTTGTTTCCCCAGCTGTTCAGGAGTACTTTATTTTATTTATTTGTATATTGTATTTTGATGAACAGAAATAATTTGAGTTTTTAGTAAATCAAATTGAACGAAGATATATGCGATATTTAAACGCATACTTTCAACAAATTAAATGCGTGCATAATTTGCTCAGCCCGGCTCATTTGGTAAGAAATTTGAGTGCAACGTTAAACACCTAAATCCTTCCTGTGCATCCCATTTGAGGGATGTTTAGTGTTCATTTAGCTGGAAGCCAATTTTCGTTGCCCCAATGAATGCAAATGCAAATAATAGGCCAAGAAGCGAGTGTTTCCTGGTTGGAATTTGTCATTTGTGAAAATTGGGCTGCTGTTCTGTAAGAGGAGAGGGGATGTGGAAGAAATGGAGAAGAGCAGCGCAAGTCAGTCCAATTTGAAATCTTAGATTCCTCTTCTTGGTCTCGTCTTCGTCTTCCTTCTAGTTAGTGGCTTGGCTGCTTATAATAAAGAAAGGTGGTCGGATCTTCTGCTCCTCTGTTCCAGACTCCCGCATCTCTTTCACGAACACAAAAAGAAAGCTGCACAAACTCTATTTTCAGCCCAAATCCAACATTTCTGCTTTCCTCCTATTATTCCCGCGTGCCCAAAGTCTCGTCAGCCCAAAGTCTTGTCTCCGAGTCCAGGTGAGTCTTTTCATTTAATTAGAAACGTTCTGGCTAAGACCTCCCTCGTTTCATCACTCCACTTGAAGAATCCACAAATTGGATCTGGACTAAGAAGGCATTAAAGGGACCTCAGCTCCTCAGCTGTGAGTTTAGGTTCACAACAGAGAATACACTGGAGTCAGTGAGACAGGAAATCCGAGATTTGGAGAGGAGAAAGTTTCCTTTCTCGTATGCCTTGTGCCTTGCAACAGGTTGAATGGTCTGGTCTGGTCTGACTTACATTACATGCTGCATGATAGACCCAGTCAAGAATTTCTTGGCTTCACACTCTCTGGCTTGGCTCTTGGTGGTCGATCGGGCTTTTTAATATTTGAGGCAGGCGGTTAGGAGGATACTCTGTTAGCTTCTCTGAACTCTGGAGAGTTGAGGAAAAGCTCGAGGCATACGCATCAATTCGGGTTGAATTTGCATATTTTTAAATCGTACATGGCAGTTTGTATCCTGCATCCTGTAATGCTTTTCTTATGGGAGACAACTTATCACATTTTTAGTTGGGTTGGGTTTCGCCGAAACGTGTACGAGGGTCATTCCATTAATTCGTGAGCGTCTTTGAAGATCTGACTCTTTATAATTTTAGTCTAATACGTTTTTTTCTTAAATCAGAATTCCATAATGTTTGCTTAATTGTTTGTCAATTTTTTCATCTTTGAGCCGATATGGAATGCCTGGTTTCTGGTAAAAAAATTTCAAGAAATTTCACCCATTAGGACGGGCCAAATCATTTATTTTGTAAATTACGATTTTTTCTGAAATATTTCATAGAAAAATCTGTAAAACAGAAATAGCTGGACTTCAATTCATGAAAACTTACGCATATTCTAGGAATTCTAGGTATTGTTTTGGCGGAAGCCTATCAGCGAGTACTGTAATGCAAAAGAACGATGATAAAATTGGTCTGAAAAAATGAGATAAGAAAACTCGACTAAAATTGTAATAAAAACTGTTCATATAAATTATGCTGCAATGTAACTTTAGTTATTACTTCAATTGTGGTGAATTCTTTCACGTATGTCAGTCTTACAGCTTTTCAATACGTGCGCAAATTAAATATTTGAAAAATTCGAGTTTAAAAATCAAAATTAGCGAAATAATGATTGAAATTTTTTTTACTATGCCAAGGAAAACAACAAATCTATACACTAAATCGCTAAAAAGGATCCTGAAAACCAATCGACGTTTTAAAGAAATACCTTTAACACAAGAATTTAACCGTACTTCAATACAGTACAAACTTGAAGAATATCAAATAAACTAGAAAAAACTATATAAAGTTTAAATATTAATACCAAGTCTGATAGGAGTACAACCCTGACAAAAATGCATTAAAACAATAAAGCAAAATAATAAAACCGGGGAAAAGCTACTGTATATGGCGAGATTGCATGCATGGTATTGAGTGAACATGAAATAATTGACTTCTGTCCATAGCGTAGGTGAAGATGATTCGCCTACGAAGGAAATATGTAGTACTGCTTCACGGTTAACTGCCTCATCGCACTAATGTTTTTACTTAATTGCGATCTGCGAGGGAGGGAGATTCTGTAACGAAGACAACTTTTGGGTAATTGGATTTCCTGTGAGCTCAGGCTCGGAAGTAATTCCAATTAAATTTTCGTGTCATAATTTCTTTTCCATTTAATACATTCGAAAAGTTAGTTGTACATAAATGCGTAGTGTACAGAATCCCTAATCCCTAACGACGAAGAATGAAACTGTCGGTCAACTTGAGAAAAGTAGAGCACAGAGGAAAGGATTTAATCACGCTTCACGCTAGTCAGAAAGTTTGAAGAATACCCAGTATGCTCAAGGGCTTGTGCACATCGGTTTAGCATGTTTCGTTTCGTACAGAAATATTCGAATTTTGTGCAATGCGAGGGTTGTTTCCAAAGACTTGAACGATTTTGGAAAAGCTGTAAAACCGAAAAATCATGAACGAATTGGGATAAAACTTTCACTGCATTTAAAGTAACACCTGAGTTACATTTTAGCAAAAAATTGTATAAAATATCCTTATATAGTTTTTAATAGATTTTAGTCGGAAAATTTCAGACGATTTTTTTTTACTTCTCATAAGCTTTTTGCAATCATATTTTTTTTGGATGTTTCCTTTCATCTTTCTTTTGCATTACAGGAATCGTTGATGAGCTCTTGTCAAGACCAGTTCTTAGAATATGCTTAAACTTTCATGAGTTGAAGTCCAGCCAATTCGCTTTTACAGTTTAAAAAAAGAGTTACAGAGAGAAGATACTTCTCGGTGATTTGCAAAATATATTGCTTCGTTTGTAAGACTTGGTAAAATCTCTTGTGAATTTTTGAATAAAACATGGTTGTTGTCTATATCTGTCCAAAATATATGGCGAAAAATATGCATAGGCAAAGACTTTGAAATTTTGATAATTTTCTCAATTATTAAGAAAACCTGTATGTTCGAATAAAATTGTAATAAAAATTACCTTTTCGGATATATTTACCCAGTTTATATATTACTGCTATGAAGCATGGTTTACTGTATTAATTAACCTGTGGTAAAAGTTTAGGCCGAATTATTCATTACTATCATTTTCAAAGCCCTTCCGACATCAGAAACAACTTTTGAAACAAACCCTCATAGAATGCAATAACTGAAACTCAGCAAATAAAGCTACCAACTGACATAAAATGTTAAAGGAAAAACACTTATACGCATTTCCAATTGTAAAATTTTGAAAATCGTATATCCTATCTTTGGTTAGGTTAGGTTTTGTAAAATGCACTTAAGAGAAGATTTAAACCACCCATAATTTGGTAGATCGCAGAGATCAATCGCGCCTTTATTTTTATCGGATAATTGATTCTTTGATCAGAAAACGGAAGCTTGTTTTGACTGAGCACGCGCGGAACCCAGATTGCTATATTTAGCACTAAATGGGCAAGGGCCAGTATCGACGCATTCTGATTTAGGTACTGTGGTGTGGTCTATATTTCCCCGTGTTGTAGCTTTGTAATTTCTAACCTAAAGACTAGTTCAAGTTGAGTATTAAATGGGGTTTTGGAGGGAGCCATGTTTATTTTGTGGTTGTCGCATGGCTCGTGCTCCAAATCCGGGATGAGGGTCTGCATGCAAATGGAACGGGCAGAGCACATCAAGAGAGTGTTCTGACCAACATGACACACGCTGGAAATGGTGCTAATGAGGATGTAGCGTTGATATGTCAATGATCTCCCTCCATCAGGATTTCATGTTATACGAAATCAAGTCCAACACTACAAAACTAGCTCCGTCCGTTCTAGTCTCTCAAGGGCAAATCAAACCTTCATCAGCCTCATCACCTAATCTCCTCGTTACTCATCAGAGCTAACTCTCTGCTCATTTCAGAATTAGGTGTCCAGCCAGAAATCAAGAGAGGCGAATCTAAATAAGGGTTCATGGGCAAACATCTTTCATCTCCCGTCGAAGGTTTTCAAATTTAGATTAAAAGCAACGTCATGCAAAAAAATGTTTGGCGAAACTGAACAAAATTCACCAAATGAGAGCCCAACGCAAATATTCATCCGAACGTAGTTTATTTTGAGTCTTTAGATTATTTGGGTAGTAAAAAAAATTGATTCTATATTTTTGGTAGTGATGTTCCGAATAGAATATTTCGGCTATCCGGCCGGTTCGAATATTGGCTCTGAAGTAGGTATTCGGCGAGCCGAATGTTCAGCCAATGGCGAACGACCCCACTATTCGGCCAATGTCGGAAAAACCCACTGTTGGGCGCCGAATATTCGGCCGGCCGAATATTTATGACTTGAAAATCAAGAAGTTGACATCGGAGTCGGATAAAAATCGTCAATTTGGGTGGGTTTTACCTCAAGCATGAAAGCATTCCAGATTTTTATGGGCCACGCCGCATTCTGTGCTAGAACTCCAGTAAACAACTGGTTAGCGGGATAGGTCTATTTTTTATATTATATTACAATCCTTAATTCAGGCTTCCACATGATCAAGATTTACAGAACAAGATAACTAGTAGATTTACAAATTGAATATTTCGTTAAATTGTGCGGATGGGGGATTGTCGGAAGAACACTAGCAGCGTTTCCACGCTGGAGGGTAATACTTATACGCTGTATTATTAAGTTCTAAGACCTGAGCTCTGGCCCTTTCCAATCTCCGTGCTCTTCCAGCAGACTGAGAGAAAGGCAGCCGCATGACCTGTTTTGAATGCCAAAAAACGAGGAAAAGATAAAGATGCAAGATGCAAGGCAAGGAAGAAAGCTCAAAAAAGTGAGCTTGGCTTCACGTCCACCAAGTCCAGGTAGCGACATTCTTTGGTTTGAAGAATCCATATTTGGGGGCCCGTCCTAGATGAGGTATGACAAGTTAGGACGGGCCCCCCAATAAGTGATTTTTTAAAAAAAACCAGGACTCTACAAACACGGAGATTGAAAAGGGGCTTAGAACTTTATAATACAAGGAAAGACTGTGATCTGGGTTCGCCAGAAGTGGCATGAAGCCGAATACGAATATTTTTAACGCGCTCGAGGAATTGGCTGCCAAAGGGGCCTACCCTAATGTCTCGACTGCGAATGGGCGAAAACAGTACAAACTAGGGAGGCCCAGGTAAGTACTTTTTGAGTTTCTTGTCTTCGGTCAAGGAGGCTGCCGAGCCAGCAGATTTGGAGGTGGACATCAGGTAGGAGGTATCAAGGCAGGTTGCGGCCCAAGGTAAGCTCTTAACTTTGGACCAGGGGATGAGGGTGAGTCCGTCCGGGCATTTGGAGTCGTGACGGAGAGTGCCGGTGGGCTCTTTAGGGTAACAGGGAACGCCCACTGAGGCGCAGGACCTCCTGATGATATCTTAATGGCAGAGTGACGGAGAACCGAACCTCGCTCTTTTGACCATTCGTACCGGACTGATCGACGTCAGTAACGCAGCGGCACTTGTGAGGTAGACAAAGTAGGGTCCCAAGGCGAAGGTCCACTGCTATTCTGACCTTTTCGGCGTTCATAAAGTTGTCCAAGTTCGGACAGGGTAGAGCTTGGAGTCAAGCATCCAGCCAGGATGAGGGCCGGGACGGAGGGCGTCACGGCGAAAGACAGAACCCTGGAGGACAGTTCGGTCGAGATAGGTGGCTCTCATGTACGTTGGAGTAGAGATTCCGGGACTGGAGCAAAATCACACGTGCGTCATCACAAGGAGAAGGCCTCCAACTTGGCCGGGTCTTCTTCCATGGAGATCATGTGGCCCAGGATGTCGGCATCAAGGTTAGCAGTCCCAGTCATCGACCCCAGGAAGGCTGGGCCATCAAGATCACGGGAACTCTGGATACCTAGACCCAGGTCTATTTTGAACACAAGTCATTTTATTTGATAGATTTTCTATACGAGGGTTTAAAAAGTTTTGACCGATTTTGGAAAAGCTGTGAAGCAAACAATAATGGTTGAATTGGGCTGAAAGTTTCACCGCAGAAATAAATTGGCAAGGATATTCATAAATACAGTATATATTTCAAATTTAGTCGAACATGGCCCTTTTTTATTAAATTAACAATTTTAAGATCTGCATTTGTATTTTTTTCTAAAAATGGGTCGATTGCGACCGTGTTTCTTGGTAAAATTCCAACAGGTTTCACCAAGTAGTAGTATAAAGTAAATTATTTTGTAAACCAGTCAAAAGCGATTTTTCTGTCACTAAAAAACTGTAAAACAGAAATAACTGGACTTCAACTCATGATTCATGCATATTCTAGGAATTCAATGGGCTTGATGGAAGCCCATTAACGACTGCTATCTATGATGCAAAAGAAAAATGAGAGAAAAAGTAGGAAAACGGGTGAAATTTGATCAAAAATTCTAATAAGAACTGTCTGTATATGTATTTTTATTCAATTTTTTTTTGCTGCAATGTTCCTCAGGGATCAATTTAAATGTGTTAAAAGTTTCAGCCCAATTCATTCAGTTTTGTCTGGCTTAGCTTTTCCAAAACCTGTCATAGTTTTTGAAACAACCCTCGTACTCAGACATTTGCTATAATTCAGAAATACCTTACTATAAAGCATGAAAATTTACTTTCACCAGAGAAAGCTTCATAGTTATTATAGCCAACGCAAACTGCAAGGAGAATGAGGTGACTGTAGACGCGATGGTTTGGAAATGCTGATACGAAATAGTGCTTCCCTGTAGACTCTTGGTATTAGCTTCACCGTGATCGAGTGCTCCTTGGTGATTACTTTATTTCTTCGCTTTGAACAACGGAACCGCTAGCACAAGGTCAGAGGAAGCAGATTTTATGTATCATGCTCCTTCTTCAAATGTATGCGGCTTACATACTCGGAACTTGTACTTTGAATTTAACCTTGTGCTTGCATGAAGCCTTTGGCTCAGCATTTTGCGTTTCTCCGATGCGTTGTAGGGAATAGGAAATAATTGGAGTGACAGATTCAATTTGCAAGAACACAGACAAGAAAAAGGCAGAGACGAGCCTAGTTTGAGAGGATTTCTCAAGTATTGACAGGCAACGGTTAGTTTCAGCTTCTTTTGGACTTTCCTGTCTTCTCCAGTTGGGATCTCAAGTGGTTCTTGAAACTAATCCTTGGATACGCTCACCATTTTTAGCATTAACCAACTCACTTTTGATTTCGGTCGAAGAGGTATTTATTTATAGCTTGGGCATCTGAGCATAGCGAATTATGCTTTTGATATTTCTTGGAACCATAGTTTGGTAGGAGGTGCTCTTTGAGGTCGGATTGGCTGTTTCGAATAATTGTGGTAGGCTTCCAAGCCTTTGATCCATGTTCTATGTATAATCTTTCCAATTAAGCCAAGATACGATACAAATTCTTGCGAAATGCCATCATTAGCTTTCGCAAATTGGGATTAAAGATCAAATCACAGCGGTTGTGTAAACACGTTAGACGATATGTGTGAGTATTTCATTTTTTATATCTACCTACATTGCATTTAAATTCTACGTTAAGACTTTAAATCTAACATAATGCTGTCCTCAAGCCCGGTTCCTATGCATTTCCTAGCCGACAAAGATGAAAACATTGGCATATGCCTGCTAACACGACTCCTTTGTGCCTAGTCGGTCACTTGGACAAATTCAGATGGGCAAAACTAAAAAGTGTTATAAGGCAGACTATGTTAGAAAAAATGTAGCATAATAAATCACTGCTTTACCCAGCTGTGTTTTTCGAACTGTCCTGGCATTTTTCGTTAACCCACAACCTTTGAATTCTGATATAGGTAATTACTTCCATGCAAACTGAAAATGACTTTGAAAAGCTTCCAGCAACCTAACCTAACCTAAAGTAATGAAATCAGTTTCGTGATTATTGGTGTGTTGCGGTTTTCGAAGTCGCGGTTTTTCGGTGTTGCTGTTTTTGGAGTCGCGGTTTTTCCTGCAACGCTTTGAAACACCTTCAAATCGCATACTCCTTGACAACGATTCTCCTTATTCCGTTACTGGATACTGGAACTGATACTGGAACTAGCCAGGTAAGCTTGAGTGTCCAACTGGCTGTGTTAAAAGCTCCGATCAGGAAAATTAGCATCACTCAGATGTTCAGACGACAAAAATTCTAGGACAGCCCTCGTGTGCATACAAATCTACATTTCCTTCGGTGTTGTACACTGTACTACTGCAAGTATTCTACATAGTATGGTCGCTGGCCGCTGCTAGCAAAATTCTTTAAAAAGTTAAACTACTTTGAGTAAAACTATTTTTTTCGACAACGCCGATTGCGTGCATTAATTTACCCATATCTCGATCATATCCAGAAGCCTGAGCCTCTAACTTACAATTAGTAGTTTACTATCGGAGTATCGTCTCAATGGTTTTGGCAAATTTTGATATTTCAAGTATTGTTTGAATTTAGCTGATACTTTGATCATATCCAGATTTACATGTGCACTCTTCATTTGTTACCATGGGTGCTTCCATTGTGTGTTCCAGCCTTTTCCATAGAGCTCAGTTTAACCGGCGAATATGTATCCACCGCCTTGCAAATCCTGATAATTAAATTTTAGGCTAGGGTCACATCTTCTATTGAAAACTTCTGAGTTTTTAAAAACATTTTTTTTTTTGCATTTGAGTCGTTCTAAATGGGTGCAGACGTGTTATGAGTTAAACTAATGGTTTCTGGATTACAGAACTGTGAGGTTACTCTCAGCACATTTAATAAAGTGACCAATACATAACCAAAAATTCATTTAAATGTTGCAGCTACCTATTTAATTAATTGTGACGCGTATTTGGTAATCATAGATGGGCAAGATCACCAGAAAATGATCTTGAAGATTACTGATCATAAAGGAAAAATTTAAGCTCAGAAGATCACAAGATCAACATCAAGCAAAATCACAAAAATTTCAAGATCAAGATCCCAAGATCAAGATCATTTTACAGGCGAAGATCGCGATCTTAAGATCATGTGATCTTCAAAATAGCGATCTTTAACGCTGTTATGTTGGAAATCATAAATCGGATCATTGGGTAATCTAAGATCAAGATCCGCTGACCAAGATCAGACTATTATTTCAAGATCAACATCTTTTTACAGCCGAAGATCGCGATCCTAAGATCAGTGATCTTCAAAATCAAGTGATCTTGCCCATCTAAGTTGGTAATTAGGGCGGGCAAAAAATCTCATTGTCAGATTCTACATAGCGTCAGCGGCAAGTGTCCGTCGTCCATCTCCATTGTCTAGTTGAGCAGAAGGTGTGAATGTGTGTAATTGAAGTGACTGGGGAGGGAGAGCCGATGGTTTATTTGGAGTCTGACCCAGGATATGGATCCCAAAGAGTGAGGAGCATGAATGAGCCAGAGCGCTTCTCATTGTTTGCATAGGGATGAGAAGTGATGAAGACTTCTGGTTTGTTGGATACGAGACTATAAAAAGAATCAGAAGGGATATAATTGACACTTCCGCAATTTAAATTTTTAGATTTGAGAGGCTGGCTGGAGGATTTATTTGGGTGAGAGGGATAGGAGCGTAGGGAGTCGTCGTACCCATTGGAAGAAGCCAAGCCACAGGCCCAGTTTCCTTCCAACACTACAATAGATGTTGGGGCTGAGGATTTTTGGTCACAAGCTCTCCTGCGGTTTGGCGTGCTGCTTGTGAGCATCCGTCTGTCCTCTTTCACCCAACTTTTAGAAGAAAAAGAAAAAAAATCAGTAGATTTAGGCGGAGCCTCTATCAAATCCCGTACTTTCCGGTTGTCTCCAAGCGTTTTTTTTTTCATTTACGGAAGTGCCATTGCTGTCTCATTTTTTTGAATTCACTTGATCTCAGATTGAACTGAGAGAAACCTCGTTAGTTTCCTCCCTCACGGAAGAAGAGCAAGGTGTGCTGGTGGGGTGCTGCAGGGCTTGGGGCTGGGGCTACAATTTTTTTGTGTCAATAAGGAAAACATTCCTGGCCTTCTTTTGGATTTCGGACATTCCGACTAAAATATTTAATAGAGATAAGGAAGTGAGTGTTTCAATAGTTTGTTTAAAATTCCGGGATTTTGTTTTGTACAGTGCTCAGGCCGGACTCGGCGGTTATCGTACGCTGAGTGCTATGAGTGAGAAGGGTGACTCACTTAAGGACAACAAGAACTTTAGCATGGAGATGAACCAGTTTCCTACTGGGGACATTGAGAATTCTTCGGGCCCAACATCCCCGAAGGTGTCCAATGCTGTGGCATCTCAGTTACAGGAAGATCAGCAGTTGCAGGTGAAGACGACGGCGGACAAGGATGACCTTCCACATCGTGGCGTTTGGAGCTCCAAGCTCGACTTCATCATGTCAACCGTGGGTTTGGCAATTGGGCTTGGGAATGTCTGGAGATTCCCTTACTTGTGCTATAAGAACGGAGGCGGTAAGTGAAACTTCACTTTCTCCACTTTCATTTTGACAGGAAGTGTCTGTTTCTGGTACTGACACGAATGCATAAAACACTTTTCCGGGAGCTCTTAAAATTAATTAGCATGCCAAATTTCATATAAATTCTGATGATGCTCTGCTATGCAAGAAGTCCTTATTTCGGGTTGGACAGAACTTTCACTTAACAATAATAATTACTTAAAAGCTGAAAAGTTTTGAATCTAATGCTAGCATATTTTCCTAAGTGCTAATTATGAAATATGAATGCAGACATAGTGCTGGCACTTAAAATTTTATTTGGTAAGTAATTAAGATTGTCATGTTGAGCATGATTTCATTAGAATCCAATACATTCACTTCATGACATGAATTAGCTCATTGTTTTGGCGAGAATAAGGTGCACTCTAGCGTATCGAGCGCGCGTAGAAATTTTACTATACATTTATTAGGTAAGTTCTAAAAAATTTATGCCGCTTGTTACATTTGAATTTTTTAAAAATTAAATCTCACGTTTTGAGAGACAAACACATCAGTTCCAGTGCGTTCAGCAGGGAGCGTAAAGTTTTTGCTAGGCAATAATGACAGATATGCAGATTACATTCACTACAAAGCAGGAGAAAGCCTTATACCCTGACTTTCACTTGGTGCAACCGCTCATCGTGTGTATTACAATAATATCTGGATGACGTATCTCGTTTGTTCCATTCAATAAAATACTAAAAAAATTGCTATTAAAATTTAAATAAAGCTGCACCATTTGTGAATTCTTAAGTAGCAATGCCACGAATATTCACCTAAAAATTGCTAAATTCAAAGCCAAATGGGAGAATTCATAAGTTTGAGCGAATATATTTGCCCTACAAAGTTCGTACTCGAAAGTATAAAATCGACGGCTATTAGGCGCCTATTAGGAGAATATTTTCTAAATCACTCCTGTGATCAATATTTGTTTACTGCATAGATTCCGCTAGGACAAATATTCCCTATTAAGTGAATAATTCCATCAACTTTGTGAAGGAAAATATCCGCTATGCCGGGCGAATGTTAGAAGGGCTAAAATTGGCTTGTAGCCGAATATCCGCTTATAAGTTAACATTCGCTTATAGGCAAACATTCGCGTGTAGGCGAATACCGAAATATTCGCGATATCACTGTTCTTAAGCGTATTTAATTTAAAGTCATGCATCAGAATATTCTATTGATTTTTCAAAAACATGAATTTAAAATTGTTTAAAATAACCTAAAATTAAATATATACTGTATTTATGGACCTACCCATAATTTTTTTTTACCTTATATCTTGGCTGCTGTCTTCTCGGACTAATTTTCAACATGAATCAATATACAGGTGCTTTTCTCGTACCCTACTTGCTGACGGTCATATTAGGCGGCATACCCATGTTCTTTATGGAGTTAGCAGTAGGCCAATTCTTGACCATTGGAGGGCTTGGAGTTTGGAAAATCGTACCCATTTTCAAAGGTACGCTTCGGGCAAAATAAACATAAATGAGCATAGCGGCATAGCATGAAGCACATAAATACTTAAACTGGTTCCTAGGTGTTGGATACGCTGCGGCCGTCATGTCATGCTGGATGAATATTTACTATATCGTAGTATTGGCTTGGGCAATCTTCTACTTCATCATGTCCTTCGGCTCTGGTAAGCAATTTGGATTCAACTAACAAAACATGGAAAACCATGTTGTGCCTCATTCGTTCAAATCCTGACAAAACGCGACAAATCCTGGTTCAACGACAATTGGGAGAGAATTTATTTTATGCTTGTCGTAAAATTTAATTGACCCTAACCTATGTAAAGACGTTTATTTGGACTATAAGTCTGAAATACCTGTCCAAATATTTTGACTTAAGCTCCAATTTTCCCGCCCAATTGACGCTCTGCCGCTAAACCCTTTGCTGTCTTTCCCTCCTCCAAAGTGGAAGGTGAAGGAGAAAGCGTGGTGAAAGGGCGAGAGTGAAAGTGAATGAAATCCATAATCTTCTTATCAAGCCAGAATACTAAAAGTTTGTCCTCTTTATTATGTGAGGGCTGGTGGCTGAAAATATTCGAAGCCGAGGTAGAAACTAATAAAGCTCTCTCCTTCCCATCACATCCCTTTGTGACAGGTTTTTTTGGGAGAAATTTTCAATTCTCGTCACATGTCAAATCCGACCTAAACTCCCTCTCCAGTCTGCACCCTCCCTTCAATTAAAAAAACTTGAATCTGGGATGAAATGCCCACTTGGGTGATGTCGGTATGCCAATTCAGATCCTCCCATTCTCAAAACCCAACCTGAATGCCTACGAGTCTCCCGGAGTAAATAATTGAACTCGGGCTTTTTACCCTATTATGCACAATCCTGTTTGGATTATATCCCGAGCCTCAGTACATGGGAACTTGACTCGGTCCATAAGCCAGCCCGTTTGCTCTGCCGTGTCACATGGCTTTCAAAATCTCCTAGGATGAATAATTCCGTGACACTGAGCTTCTCGCCCTGGTCGGGATTTTCTAAATAGGCTTCACTCTCAATCTCAAAAGCCCATTTTCCAGATCGATATGTCAGTTTAACGTTTTTCTGGATCAATATAATTCCAATTGTCCAGAAATGTCCGTCGGAGTTCTTGGAACTCTGAAATGCTTTCTCTGGCCTCCGGATAATTTGTCCGGCTGTGTACACAAATGTTCGGGGGACAGGTGGTTTCTAATTTCCTGGCTTACAGAACTGCCATGGAGTGACTGTGACAACTACTGGAATTCCGCCATGTGCGTGAGCACCACGTTCAACCGGACTAAGAACTGCTTTCCTGACAACCATAACGTGAGCATGTGCGTTGTTCCGAACAAGACGCATCTTCTGGCTGCAGGCTCCATTCCATTGGCTAACCTCACGGATCCGGTCAAGGAGTTCTGGGAGTAAGATTCTTGAATGTTTTTCTTTTGAAATTTCAGCTGGTCAATTGCATCTTTTAAAAGTTCAAAGAATTAAGCCAAGCATTTACTGTAATGACTTTTACTGTATTATATTTAAAAATGTGCAAATGAGTCAGGTAATTGACCACTAATCAGCAATTCACGTAGAGTCAAGGCGACTACTACAACTCGGACGGAAAACCAATTTTTTAGCGTTTTATTAGTGCATTGAAAAAAACTTACCTATTTTAAATTCAATAATTCAAAAAAATTTAAATTTTGGAGAGCACAAGGTGCACGAGTCTAAAAAGCGTCCCGTTTGACCCCTTTGTTGTTCAACTGTAGACACATATATTACCATCAATTGCAATAGGAATACCATTTTTGGCGGCCATCTTTTAAATGCAGCTCCCGCTATTAAAAAAGGTAACGGCAAGTGATTGTAAGACGAATTTGAGCAAGTTTTAGAGGTGTGCACTCAAGATTGGTTAGAAAAATGGAAAAGACGCAGCTGACAGCCAAAGCAAAAGCGAATCACCGCTATAAAACTGGCTCAACTTTATAAAACGATTTTGAAAATAGGCTTAAATTGGTACCATTGACCTTAAATTTCGGGGCACTGTCTTTGCAAGCACAAAAGATGTACAGTTGGTGCAAACTTTAACGTACTTTTTAAAAACAAAAATACCAAAAAATTCTTGGATGAAGACAGATTAGCTCCGAACAATTCAAGTATTGTAGTCAAAACTTTCAAACAAGATGTCCACATTGCAAGAAACCCTCCAAAATTTAAGATTTAGTGCAGGAGTACATAGTCCATTGTGTTCCGAGTTTTGAAACGTTTGACATTACAGGAAACGCGTGCTGGACATATCGAGCGGAGTGGACGACATTGGCGGGGTTCGTTGGGAACTGGCTGGGACATTGCTGTTGGTCTGGATCCTCTGCTACTTCTGCATCTGGAAAGGCGTGAAGTGGACAGGGAAAGTGGTGTACTTCACGGCCCTCTTTCCCTACTTTCTCCTCTTCATCCTCCTCATTCGTGGACTCACGCTGCCGGGTGCTGGGAAGGGAATCACGTTCTATCTCTATCCCAACCTCTCCAAGCTGGGCGAGTCACAGGTCTGGGTGGATGCGGTCACGCAAATCTTTTTCTCCTATGGACTTGGTTTGGGCACACTCATTGCTCTTGGATCATACAACAAATACAACAACAATGTCTACAAGTAAGAAAACAATAGACTGCTTTTCACCTTTTAATTCCACGTTTTTAGTGCTTTTCTTTTCAGAAATGAAAATTATGACAATTATAGGATTAAAAAAAAAATTCTAGAATTTAAATATAATTTACTTTTGTGCAGAGATGCTCTGGTCGTTTGCTGTGTCAATTCATGCACCTCCTTTTTTGCTGGATTTGTCATCTTCTCCGTTATTGGATTCATGTCTGAGACGCAAAATAAGCCTGTTGAGGAAGTGGCTTTGTCAGGTATGGAAATTAGTTTGAAATTGGCGCCAATATAATTACGGCATGAAATATGGAGAATATTCGCCGAGAAACTAAGGACATCCAATTGCTATGGTATGCTCATTTGAAATTAGACAAAGAATCAAAATACCCAACCTGGTTGGCCTCAAAACCTTAGAAATTCCTGACGGCAGACAAAAGGCCTCACTGTAAATATTTTTTAAATAACAATAATTCATAAGTGAACCCATACTCTGCCAAGTAGGTCACTTGAGCAAGAACCAGTTGAGAAAACCCCAAAAAAGCTAGGTTAGGTTACTTTAGATAAGTTTAGGTTAGTTTAAGCTAGGTTGGATAACTTAAGGTTAGTTTAGATTAGGTTAGGTTAAAAATTGGGCAAAAATAAAATTTTAATGTAAAATGCTTCTGTTTTGCCAGCTGGTTTTTGCCCAACTGACCCGGAGTCATTTGAATTTGTATTTAAATTAATTCTTGCTTTCCAATTAGCCATCTGCGAATACGCCAAAGCAATTGATTGACCTCAGCATTAGCTCAGTGTTAGCTTTGCTATGTTCTACCGTGCAGGTGCAAGGCGCCAAATTCAAATTGATAGTAAAGTCTTAAACAAAAACCCTGACTTCCTGTATGAACCAGGTCCTGGTCTTGCATTTTTGGTCTACCCATCTGCAATTCTGCAATTGCCTCTACCATCACTCTGGTCCTGTCTCTTCTTCGTCATGCTCCTCTTCATTGGACTCGACTCCCAATTCTGTACTCTGGAAGGCTTCATCACGGCAATGGTTGACGAATGGCCTCATCTTCTTCGTCGACGAAAGGAACTCTTCATCGCTGTCATCTGTCTCATTTCCTACTTTGTTGGGTTCTCTTGTGTCACGCGAGTAAATGATTAGCACTCATTCCCGCCTAGTATGACCTCAGCTGGTCCACAGCTAATCCCCGTCTCTCGTGTTGTTTTCAGGGCGGAATGTACATCTTTCATCTTTTGGATCAGTATGCTGTGAGTGGGTTGGTACTCCTCTGGGTCATCTTCTTCGAGTGCATTGCCTTCTCTTGGGCATTTGGAACGGATCGGTTCTATGAAGCAATTCGAGACATGATTGGCTACTACCCAGCCCAGTGGTGGAAGTTCTGTTGGGTCATTAGCACACCCGCCATTTGTCTCGTGAGCACTAAAATTCTTGAGCCTAGCTTTCCTCCATATCTATCTCAGACACCATTAAACTTCCGTTTCTTTTGTGTGGTTGGGTCCATTAGGCGGGTGGTGTGGTGTTGTGGGGAATGGGTTCTGGAATATCATAAAAGTTCAATTTAGTAAAAATTTTGGTGGGAGTCGGGAGGGTCTCAAAGGCTTATTTGGGAAGAGTAGATTGAGATTCTTCTGAACGATTCCACTTTGGGAAAGTGGACTTTCTTTGGAGAAAGTTTATGAGAAGAGGTTTTTTTTGGCTAAGACGAGGGTTTTCAGGTTTCAATATCCAATTTTGAGTTTTCATGAATGGAATGTTATTCTGTAGGGAGTTTTCATCTTCAAATTCATCCAATGGTCAGAAATCACTTACATGGACTATCACTATCCGTTGGTTGCACATCTCTTTGGCTGGTTCACAGCTCTCTCCTCCATGCTCTGCATACCTGGTTATGCCATCTACATCTGGCGTAAAACACCAGGCGATTTCCAAACGGTGAGTTAAATTTGATTTTGAATTATTATTCGGCCTGAACGATTACGCTTAATTCGCCAAAATTTCAGTCTACTTGAACTAAATATTTTATTTCTTGGAGAAAGTTAGTTAAACAGTAGCCACAAGCAATATTTCACCGGTCAGAGGTATAGATTTTAATTGAAGTCCGGGTTTGCTTCAAAATTGAGCTTTTTGGTGACACATTTGCTAGATTTTGAATAATTCAAGCTTATCTATTTCAATTTCAAGTAATTTGATATGGCCTAATACCACAATTTATTTTCATAATTTAAGCTTAAAATTTAATTTTCATAATTTAAGCTTAAGTTTAACAAAAAACATAAAAATTTAAATTAACAAAAACAGAAAAGCAACTTTTAATAATTGTCTTGTGTGATTTCCTTTCATTCATTATTTGACCCAAATAATTGTACATGCAAACCGAGACGCGCACTTTTTTCTTCGTTATTTTATTTAATTTTATATTTTCGATAATTTTATGTATCGATGTTTATATTTTATTGTGCAATGACTGAAAAGTTGAGTCTGGCTCGACTTTTAATATTTTTTAAATAAATTGAATATATACTAAAAACTTTTTTTTTTAAATTTAAAAAATAGAAATTCATTGTTCATTTTGAATTCTCTATTGCACTTGCCTAAATATGTGCTTATTCAAAATTCAATCAGTTGCTTACACACTAGAGATCAATTGGCCAAAGTATTTTTAAATACGATTGACCTGATGCTGAGCCTTACCACCTAATCGTACAGCCATCTCCTAGTATCCAAACTCAATTTTTTGTGATTTCTTAGAAATTCGACAAGTTGGTGAGACCTCAAATAAATCTGGAGGAAATCCGTGGAAAGCCCACTGCCTTTTCATCTCAAATCACCATACTTTAAGTAAAATGCCTCGCGCAGATGAACAGAGAGTTGGATTCACTAATCAGGATTGTAATCCGTCGTCCTTCCTTATTTGATTTTTTTTAGTTGTTTGAGTTTTTAAAGATTTCGAGCGCTTGGTTTGAGCACATGGCACGTCAGTTTGTTGTAATTCTTATTACTTATACCCTAAACTAATGGTACTGCATAATGTCTAGTGTTAGCTACTTTCAACACAATAAATATTTCTGTGTCTAGAGTTTCTAGTTTACTATTGACTGTATTCCTTAATTTAGTATCATGGCTGAAGACAAGGTGCGGTTAAAATAGGCGTATATTTAT
The DNA here is from genome assembly GCA_034694025.1 of Ceratophysella scotica. Lineage (NCBI taxonomy): Eukaryota > Metazoa > Arthropoda > Collembola > Poduromorpha > Hypogastruridae > Ceratophysella > Ceratophysella scotica. The sequence goes on along the minus strand of JAQFXZ010000083.1, from coordinate 10,763 downwards.
ATGCATGTGGATGTATGAAAAGAACCTGTTGTGACTGAGTCATCCTGTACTACTATCGTATATACTTAGCCTAAGTTTCCCAATGTTCATCAGGCTCATGTTGATATAGGTAGTTCATAGTCCTGACCGACTTGATGTTTATAGTGCTAAATAAGTAGCTTAACCTAGGCTTAGACGTCTGAGCCCACTCCATACAAATACATCGCCTAAATCTTGAATAATGGACCTTTCTCCTCGGAGAAAGCAACAAAGTTTGAGACCACGAAATGTTTGGGAATGTAATATTTATGGGATCCTGTATTTTGAGCTTCTGACATTATTCTCGTGTAATTTCTAACTGTGTTTGCTACTGTCCACTCTCTGCTTTACTAATTATAGCCTATGCACTCCCTTACTTTCCCATGTATTTGTTTGATGTACTTAGCCGTCAAACGAGATTCTGCATTAGTTCAGACTAAGTTGAGCCCATAACATGTACAAATTGGAAAAATTGGTTCGTGTGTGGGTGTGAAGGCTGCTAAGCGTAGTGAATTTAGGTGAGGCAGCTTTTGGAAATTTAAATATGCAGTAGGCATATCCGTGCTGCTTCTAGGTTTGAATGTGACTACATCTGCTCTTAAGCCAAGGGATTCGACTAGGTAGGCAAATACGTAGATTTCAATATACGAGCTGGCTTTGAGGCTCCAGGATAAGCCAACTCAGGATTTCAGGACTTTCTCTAGCATTAGCTTACTTTCGCTGTCACATAAAAGTAGCTGCCCAAATTTAGAGCTGAATTTCCTCGCATAAATTTGATTTAGAACCAATTTCAAAGTAAAATACGCTAAATTATTCCATTTTAATATCCTGGACAACTCATATCAATTTTCCAATTTTTAACGACATTCTCTTAAAATGAGGATGAGAGGTACAGACTAGATTCAGGGGGTACAAAAAGATGGGCTTCCAGACTCAAAACGTATCTAAATATCCACTATATGGCAGCCACAACATGGCTGACCTCATATCGACTCCATTGCTTTCAACTTTTACTGTATTCGAATTTATGAGTGGAATTTCCCAGCGCTACTTCTTTAATATTGAACATTGTACATAGTTACTTAACGCTTTTTTGACCGTTTTATTTTTTAGTATGCATCTGGGCTGAATTTCGTTTTTTTACACAAGCATTACTATGTAATTTAAGTGCATGTGTAGAATATGGTAGTCTTTGGAATTTGAGTAGTTTTATTATGTAATACTAGTAAATGTATAATAGCCCATAAGCCCCTGTACTCGTACGTTAATCTGCACTTAGTTTAAATCAGTTTGAATGTCTAATTTTCGGTGTGGTCTTTGGCTTTATAAACTATTTTATGTGTGTCTGGTAATGTCATTATTTTAGGACCTAACATTAAAAAACCATATAATTATTTTAAATCTCCGAGTGCATGATTTGGAATTACTAATGATTTAGGATTTGTAATAATAAAATGTACTTGTGTGTCTTTTGAGACTTCCGACTCTTCTTTATTCCTTTCTGCAAAAAAGAGCAGAGTCATTTCATTTAAATTTTTAGTATGTTGGACAGGAAAGGGATTTGGAAGGCGAGGGAGGAAGTGTTTGTTAGACTAATAAATATTCCGCTTAGGAATGAACGCATATGAGAATGTATGAGTTAGTGAAATGGATCCTTAACTGGACAGAATTCATGGCTAAATACTTTAGGATGACGAGGTTTTGAATTGCTCCAATATAAATTGTGTCGGGCGGATTCTGTTCTTTCTGCTGCTAAATGGGAAAGTGGTGAACACATGAGCGACATCAGACGAGCACAAATTCATGTCAAAGTACTAATGATCCTAGATTAGGTGTTCTAGATTTAACAGGTCATTTGACTATTTGCCGTTTCCTCGAATTCCCATTCGTTTCTCAGTATTCATCAATGTTAGTACAGCACAGGGTGTGAACAATTGTTGCCAGGTCTTTACCTATGCGAGTGCGAGGGTTGTTTCATACATTTTGAGACATATAGAAAAGCAAACTCATAGAAACAACTCATAAAAATGAATGAATTAGACTCAAACTTGCACCAAAGGTAGAGTAATACTTTGGGTATTACATTGCGTTAAAAATTTGGATGAAACAATCCAAGCAACCTGATTCTATCACAACTTTCATGACGAATTCAATTTTTTAGGACTTTTCAAAATCTTTGCCTCTGAATATTCTTCGAAAGTAATTTCTTTGTAAATTCTCTAAAACCCATTTGCTTTGCATTAGATTACTTAAAAAATAGTAAAACAGAAATAGCTGGACTTCAAATGAAGATCTAAGCACCTTCTAAGAATTGTATTGTCTTAGTGGAAGCTCGTCAACGACTACAATAATACAAAAACAAAGTCAGTAAGCAAGTGATAAGCATAAAAATTAAACATTGTTTTGAAAAAATGGGAAAAAAATTGACTGAAATCCTAAGAAAAGCTCTGTAGATTGATACTGCTACGCAAATTGTTTTGAATAATGTAACTTTGCCATTACTTTAAATGTGGAAAGAGTTTCAGTTCAATAAATTTACTTTTCTCAGTTGAATGCTTTTCCCGAAATAAGGAAACAACCCTCGCATTTCTGCAGCCCGAACCGAAAAACCAATTTCTCAAGAAGGAGTAAAATTATCGCACCCACGCTGCATTAGTAGTAAATACATAGTCAGGATATGCAGCAAACCGTGTCTTTTATAGTCTACACTAATAAATTAATTCTGGACTCGAATAAAGTCACTAAAATATTGATACCCATAAGGGCTGCACTTTGCCTAGCATATTACTGGCTATACATAGAGCAGCAAAATTTAATCAAAATTAGTTCAAGACACGCTTCAAAGTAAAACTCAGTTTGGTGAGAGCAAATATTGAATTTTGTAAGCATTTGGTGGTTGACCGTATATTCCAGTGCAGATTCAGACTTCTCTGAAACCTGTACATGCCTAGAATGAATGAATACAGAATAGTATTGGATTAATTTATAAACATGAATCATGAATCATGAATCATGATGACCAGTGAACAGTGACGATACGTAACGTACTACTTAAATAGTCAAATTCTCAATGCATCATTTTCAATGTTCACGTAGCCTAGCCGATGTGAGATGAATTTAAATCACCTATTTCTCATTTCTGACTCGAGCAAATACACCCACGAATATATCCAAAGCTGGCTGGAATTTTTTAAAGAGTATTCCAAGATATTAGTAGTTTCTCATTGTGTTAACATTTCAAGTAATGAAAATTTCGGTGGAATTCAGGAACAGGGAGCACGTGGTATAATCACACATGGAGAAAGCTACATGGGAACCACTCGATTCAGCTGATTTCGCTAATTATTCTTGATCCCTTGTGTAAGGCTAGGTTATGCGGAACCTTCGACTAACTTTTGGGTAAATTCTGGTTGGGTTAGGCTTACATTTATCCCATACTGCTGGCAAAATCAGGTAAAACGGGAAGTTAACATGTTACTTTCTCCATGGGTGGTTACCAGTGTTCCGTGTTCCTGAATTCAACCATACAGAACTCGTACACTACTATTGTAAATTGTTTTCGTTTTATATCATTTTAAATTTCGAACTTAAGCTAAATTGTTTCTATGCAAAGTTAAGCTAATTCTTTTGCTTGTTCCCATCGTATTCGAGTACACCTGCCTGACGGTTTACTCAAGCTTCGAAATCGCTCAGAACACCGTATGGATAGGAATAAGCAGCAAGTGATTGTCTAGTGATTGCCTTATGTTTAGATTGAGTATTTCTAGCAAGATTGGATGGCTTTATAGAATCTACATAATTTAGTCTAGATTAAATAATGTGCGAAACCGCTTCGCGACAATTCGTCCACACGGGGTTGATTTCTGCAGAGACTAGGACTATCTTGGACAAGGCTAAATTAAGATACGATACCACCTGCATAATCTCACAGAGCCTAACGTAACATTGCCGGAAAAACCGCAACAGGCATAAACTAGTTTCTTCAAGCTTTTATCCAATATTTCTTCGTAGAATCACACGAAAAATTCTCACCATGCGTAAACGTAAAACAGTACGTACTATCCGTACGTAGTACTTACCTACGAGCACGAGGTGTGAGGCCACTCGAATTATTGACAATGAAAACCAACCCCCTGTGTCGAGAGAAAGCTAAGCCAAGGTTTTGTCCTATTCGTTCCCAATGCAATGGTACTCGTCTCATGTGAAAGGTAATATTGGGTTAGGAAGGACAATAATAAGCCTCTCTGATTTGATTTCTGATCTCCTCTTCCTCCGACTCTCTGCATCAGTTCTGAATACCTAGTGGAAACTTCGGTAAGCCCTTCCAGATTAATATTCCCCGTTTCATTTTGTTTTTTCCTTATCTAAATCCAACTTTCATTCATATTGCCTAATACAGGGAACTCAATTTCATCCAGGGATTCGAGTTTGACTTAGGTAAGGTAAAGTTCAGGAGATACCAATCACCCCAAATTTGTTTGTAAGGTCAAGTCCAGTCTCAGTCGAGCGGAACCGGTCTCTTCGTTCGGACTTTCACAAACTTTCTCCGCTTTTTCACTGTGTGCAAGCTACATATAGTAAGTCTTCGCTAACAAATAGGCATAAAGAATTTGAATATTTTAATTTGATGCTTATTGACATTTGAAGAGCTATCGTGTTACTTCAAAACCGTGCTTCAAATTTATAGAATTCAAATTTTCGAAGAAAATCATGTTAATCTTTAAATTTTGAATTGTTCGCAAGTATCAAGCATTTCACTGAAGCTCTGAGTTTGATCGTATTTTAAAATTGAGCTAAACTTAGTTAGTTTTTTCAAATTGTGCGTTTTTTTGGAACTTGCAACACTGGGTTCCATTTTCCACTGATTTTAAAAGTGTGTTTAGTTGTTTTATAGCAGAACTTCAAAATCTTCCTTCAGATCTCAGCAAAACTTGAGGACAGGATGTACGGATTGCTGAGCAATTTCGACCTGCCGCTTGCAGTCAGAAACGTTCGAAATGAATCTCAATTGGATGATAAGGGGAGAACGATTTCAACGGTAAGGCTTGTATCTGCGTAAATTTTTATAAAGAATTTAAAATCTAATGTTAATTAGACAATCTACAAATATATTGTCATTTTATTGCCCATCCTTTAACAGAGAACAAACCATGTTCCTGTTCCGTTACCAGAATGGGGCATCACACTGATGCCTGAATGGGTTCAAGCCACGCTCACTGCTGGAAATGTACTTATTCTGATATTTGCCTTCTTTGGGAACATTGCTGCAATAGTCATCGTGGCACGTGCAAAGTATGACCTCAGTCTAACTCGATCCTTATAAACTAAAATCAAACACTTCAAAATGATTTTAGTACTGCTATAATACTCTCAATTCTGAATTGCGCATCTAGGATCTCAAGGAATTCAACAAAATGCTTCTTGATTACACTGGCTATCAGCGATCTGATGTTGGCGGCATCTTCCGTCACAGTTGATTTGGGCAGCGTCACAAGTAAATATCATCAATGGGTACGAAGTGAACACACTTTTTGCATTGCTAGTTGTCTCTTCTACTTCGCATTAAATTGTATCTGATTATTCATGATTTCAGGTTTTTGGAGAATTTATATGTGAAATAGTCTCATTTGTTCAAATTCAAGCTGTAATGATGAATGCATTCTGCCTCTTCTCCATTGCACTGGAACGCTACTTGTCCGTAATCCGATCTTTGAAGGCTCCGGTTCTAAGCCCAAAGTGGAGATCTCGACTTCCTTACATCGCTTTGGGCTGCATTTGGATCATTCCATCGGGTAAATTCCATTCCATGTCTAATCGAAATACAAGGATCGTTTCATTAATTTCGACCAACACTTTAGAAGCTGAAAACGAGACAGAATTGAATGTATTGGGCTCACTCAAACTTTTACCGCATTTAAAGTACTAATCCAAATTGCAGCAAAATATTGGTTAAAATATGCATAGAGACAGTTTTTATATCCCGTTTTTCATGTGAATGTTGCAGAATTTCAAAATCTTCACATATTTTCAAATCTTCTGCATATTTTTTGCCAAGAATTTCGACAATCGAGTACATAATGGAGTGCCATGATTTTAGTATATTTTGAAAGATTTTGTCATGTATCTAGTACTACGGAAAAAACAATTTATTTTGTAAATTACGCATAAGTCACGCGGTTTTCCTGTCATTTTCAAAATCGGTCAAAATTTAGGAAACAACCCTCTTATATAGAACAAGCTGGGCGCTGAAATTGTGTCCCTACTGAAGAAATCCACCGATAGTCAATCCGTAACAGGCGAAACCCGCGACTCCATAAATAGCGACACCAAAAACCTCGACACAAAAACCGCGACTCCAAAAACCGCGACTCCAAAAACCTCGACACATCAAAAACCGCGAAACTGATTTCTTTACTTTAGGTTAAGTTAGATTAGGTTATAAAGTGTCTCTATTTCTGGTGTCGTGGTTTTTGGTGTCGCGTTTGTGTGTTGCGGTTTTGGGGAGTCGGCGGTTTTTGTGTCGCTATTTTTTGTGTCGCTGTTTTTGGAGTCGCGGTTTTAGGCTGGAAGCAGCCAAATCGGCTTAAATTCTATCGAAATATGTATTCGTTAAAGTGAAGACTGTAGAAACGCTTTAACCACCAATTGTAGCCAACCACTGTAGTAATCACTCAAAATGTTTAAAAACCTAAATCTAACGTAATCAGAAGTTACCAATTTGTCGCGCGTTTCCTGAATAACCTAAATTAACCTAAGGCCTCCAGAAGGATGTGCGAAGCCAAAGAAATCGCTGTCAGATATGCATTTATCAGCGGTTCGGTGTTCGGCTACAATGGGTGGTTATAATGTGTAGTTACAGCCTGCTCCAACCATAGTATTTACTTCAACCAAAATATTAGTGATCGAAGCTGCTATCGAATTTTTCATATTTTTGAATGTAGGTTTAAGGTCGTTTTCGGATTTTGTATAAAAAAAATAAACGAGCAATTAGGAATTGGTTGTTGACCTCGGCTTGGCATGGGCGAGTGAGCATAGAAAATGCCTTACATTAAGAAGACAATAAAAACTATGAACAGAAGCCATTTTATTGAAAGATTATGGCTGGCTGGGTTCACATAAGAGATTTTCTCTAACCTAAAATAATACTGATGCTTTTAAATACTATGTAAATTGTATTTATTTCAAATATTATACGAGTAACTTTGTATTTTTATTTCAAGGAACATCTGTACCTCAGCTCTTCGCCTTTGACCACTGGAGCTACTGGACATTTGTAGAAGTGAACGGGACAATAGTTTGGGACAATGAGACTTACTACTACGCCTGTCTCCAGAAGGACACCTATTTTTACAATTCCGTGTTCTACTGTACAATTGGATTCATTTTCTTCGCTCTCCTTATCGGATTCCTCTTCTGCTACCTCTCCATCATTCATTTTGTGACCACACATGGAAACAACTTCCGGCGGAATCATCCGGATGAATCGAGCAGTGGGACAGAACGACCAAGTCATGGAGTTACTTCGGGAATTAGCAGTGCAGTCGCGTCTGCTGGCGGACTTTCCCCAACTCAGCACAAGAATCGACATCGTCGAACAATACGGCTCGTTATGAGCCTAATTCTCATTTTCTTCTTGTGCCGAACACCCCTCTGGTTCTTTGTCATTGTTTCCAATACGAAGCAACTGCCCATAACCGAGTTCAACCTTTCCGCCATGTACACGCTTCATCTGGTTTCCAATGTGGCCACTGCGCTGAGTCCCTTCGTCTATGCTATTTGGAATGATGCGCTCCGAGCCACTAGTGGCGCAACGACAAGTGGAACAAAAAGGACGGGCTGTTGTTGGAAGTCGAAGGGAACTTCTGTTTTTAAGTCGGATTCAAAGGGCGTATTCTTTATTCGGCATGTTAAGGGCAATAAATATGATTTGTCAGCGCAGAGCAGGGCGGCAGTTCCTTCGAATGCAACTCAAAAGTACTTTATGAGTGACAAGGGAGAATTTGTCAATAGGAAGAGCCTTAATCTACAATGAAAAGCATTTAAAAGGACAGTTTTGTCAGGAAGAAAGTCAAATGTCTGTTTTTATACCTGCTACTGCAAAAACAGGTACTTCGAATGCCTGCAACGGTCGATTGTTGATTTCAAGGCAGCGGTTCAACTCATCCCGTTTAGCCGGTAAATTCATATAAAAAACATTGACATCTGAACACTGAACACCCGTCGCCTGTCGAATGTATGCAAATTGAAAATCAAACATTACCCGAACTCAAATATTTTGCAAACGTTAAAATTCGATAACATGTTTGACATGAACATTTTATTAAATGTGACAATGCTACCGTAGATGTACTTATGTCTCTTTAGCTACAAATATATATCATTGAATGCACATTTAATATAGATATTGATTTTAAATACAGATTCTGTAATTAAGATATTCTGGCAACCACACCAAATACCAACTCTACGCTATGTTCAATGAAATCTTCAAGTTTGCATTAAATATACGTACGTATTTAAGTTTAGGAAATTTTATGAAACTCTGAATACATTATTGGTTCTTTAAAAAACGAAAAAATTTAGTGCCATTCTTCTGTAAATATATCTCAATCTCGATGCTAGCTGTGTTCCCTGTATCATATCCTCATTAGGTTAAAAATGAAAGCATTACGTGGTATTCGTAAGAGGTTTATGATTTGATCACGTCGTCCAGGCTAAATTAGTTTTAAAAATAGTTTTATTTTTGTGGGGTTGTAAAAACTAGGATATTCAACTATTATACTAGTTACGGGTGTGAAATTCAATGCTGAACGCTGTAAATAAAGCAGGATTACGCCAGCACGTGCTGTACATGTTCTAGCCTACTTTATATTTATTTTATTATTGAATACCATATTTCAACACCACGTACTCGTATCTTGTAACGACTGACGATCCACCTTACGACTTACGATTACGACCAATGAATTTGAAGAGATTAATTCAAAAACTAGTTAATGAGCTTTCCAGAACCTCACCTCTTCATCAGTAACAGTTTTACAAGCCCATTCATTCACTAATACGATAGATTTACATGCAAACCAGCAAACCAATAAAATAAAATGACATCTGAATCATTTTCGGATTGCCACATTATTTGACTAATTTTAAGATTAGCCATCATCATGATTTCCGATACTAATAAAATATTTTACTGGCATACGAGTGACTGTATTTGGCTAAAAGGAACACTTAAGCAATGCTGGAGTGAAAGAGGTATATTTTGTCGCGGAGCGGGGGCGTTGTGAGCTGAACTACTGAAGCAACGACTAAGAGCAGCTAGTTCAAGTGAAACGCAAAGAAATGTAAACTACAGAATCCTTACAGCATCTTTCATTTGGAATTGCTCAGAGTAAAATAAAAAGTATTAAGTTTTACTTTTTATTTTTAATTAATTAAACAACTCAATAGAATTGGATGTATTGTTTCATAAGTGACAATGTCGCCTCCTAGCATGTCACAGTAAAAAATCATGGCGCTTCTAATTTTTGAACGAGGAGATTACAAAAAAGCGTGCTGCAGAAACTTGCTACCAAAGTTTGGAAAACTAGTCAGAATTTTGTGTACTGTGTGAGTGAAAAAATTACAAACATGCATATAATCTAATCTAATACGAGGGTTGTTCCATTGAAAATGCGACATTTTTTTTCGCTCATAAATATCCATGGCTCTGGACTTAAAGTTCCATATATACTGAACCCTTGGATATTTTTGGCCAATATTTTCCTAACATGAGCTCTAGTATTCCCTTTGTCAGTGATAGGATTTCCGCTTTCAGTAATCATATTTTGTCGGAGATATGATGATTTTGATTTGTCGCATTTTCAATGGAACAACCCTCGTACGTATGTTCATTTCATTTCTTTGAGTCTTCAGAGGAATTATTTTGTAAAGTCAGTCAACAAATATCTCGGTTTCTGGTGAGGCAGGCGGTGCTATTGCACACTAGGAAGAAAGCATTGTACGAGAACAATTGTCGGCACGCTCAAAAGAAACTGTAGACGAATGTCTTGGAAATATTTATTTGAATTCGTATTAATTTTAACACACCACACGACTTCATCTGATTCGCCAATTGAATCAAACTTGGATTGACTTGCGATATCTGTAGAATTGATTTAAATACAAGATATAAGGAATACATGTTTATTTGCTGAATAAAATTCTACATATTAAGCAGATACAATATTTATATATGCGAGGAACTTGTACATGAAGATCAGACTTCAGAACCATCAATGAATCCGCTGCTTCTGTCATTTCTTTGAAAAAACAGACGTTAGGTAAGATCCGGTGTCCGTTGACCTCACTAGAAATGAACTCGGACTCGGAAACTAATTCAATTGAAGGCTTCTACATACGAGCAATATGTTTCACCGTATATGTTAATGCTAACGTCCAAAACCCCCGACCATGAGTTTTTGAAATTGATAATATATTTCTTTCTTCGAACATATTATTAGATTGGTATCAGATCAAGTCAATCAAAAGGCTTATTATAATTTAAAAAGCTGATTGCTTAGAATTTTACCGTTTTTTGTACGGACAAATTCAACCTTACTTCAACCTAGGGTATACGGGGGTTCGCGGCCCATCATTAACGGCCCATCATTCGCGGCCCATCATTCCCGGCCCATCATTCGCGGCCGTAGGAAAATCGCGGCCCTAGGAAAATCGCGGCCCGGAGGAAAATCGCGGCCCTAGGA
>JAQFXZ010000082.1:0-35555 GCA_034694025.1 Ceratophysella scotica | reverse complement strand
CTCCGGCCCTCCGGCAAAAACGGGCCCTCCGGCCCTCCGGAGGGCCGGAGGGCCGGAGGGCCTTTTGCCCATCTATGTCCGGAACACGTTCGTCGTTTCTCCAGACCCGCGTGTCACATCGCTTCCAAGATGAACACTATTCAAATTAATTGAGAGATCAGCATTTTTTCGGTGCCGTTGCATGCGATCTACGCCAAATTGGAAAATCTCATAATTTTGGTTGTAAGGTTTCGTCACATGTGGTTGGACTAAAATAACTTGGGTTCGGTTCTGCCGATAACCTATGCTAAGACACAAGATTCTCAAAATAGGGTTATTAACATCATAATTATTATTATTAACATTTACAGTGCAACGGTTTCAGTTTTGCATACGAAAAGAGCGCAATGATGCATTTTTTTTGCATTGGTCAACGCAACGGTGCCTTTCTTGCATAAGTCGACACAACGATAACATTGTTTCACACAACAACAAGGATACAATCCTTATACATAAAAACGTTGATCTGTATGTATGTGTGTCTGTCTGTATGGTCACTATCTCCTCCCAAACTACTCAACGTACAACTATGAACAGTGTCTTAAAATTTAGCTAATTTTCCCGTTCAGACCGTAGGGTGGTTTTGGTTGACCCAACCTTGACTCCTACTTGACCCTGGGTCAAAACGTAATTTCTCCCTTGCAAAGTGCATGTACCTCTTCACTTCTCTCAATCAGTTCACATTTCACTTTCAACTTTGTTTATGTAAACATGCATAATATGCAAGCTGCGGCTGCGGCGGGTCGGGCTTTCATAGCAACCTTAATGTAACTTCATACATGTTCAACTAAGTTGCATTATTTGAATTTAAACACATGTTGCTATAAATAATCAACTTCGGTTAACCTAAATATTTGCAACTTAACCTAAGTTTCGGGAATTGAACTTAAGTTTGACCACTACGGGTTCTAATCTACTAGGCAGATCATAGCATCGTAATATAGGCTAAAGTGATACCGAATCGTAGATCGGAGTATTCGCTCGTTTACAATAAATTTTTATACGACAAGCGGTATATTTTGGTAGAAGATAAGCGTACGGCAACGGTGGCAGTATTTTAATGACAACGTAGCTTTTGATTGAGTTGATCCGATTCCGATCACATGACAACTTTATCATTTTTAAATGCGTTAACCCAGTGGTACCTTTTTCATGCAACAACACAACGCTAGCTTTACGTATAATGAAACGGTTCCATTTCGGGAAACGACAAAGAATCAGTACCCATTTGCACCTGACAACGCAACGGTACCATTTTTACATACGCAAAAGCAACGGGTCTATTTCGGTACACGACCACGACAAATTAACAACAAATTTTGCAAATGAAAAGAAAACGAAACGGTAACAATGCTACTTGCGACAACGTAATGGCGTGGCGATACTCCTTACATCCAAGGGGCTCGGCTGCATACGGCTCCGGTACCATTTCAGTTCACGATAATGCAACGTTACCCATTTTTTGCACACCACAACTTGAAGGTACTGTTTTGCCTAAGCTACCGGTACCCTTTTTCCTGCGAAAACGCAACAATACCTTTTTGCATGCGACAGTTATAAGTTATAAGATTTCTGAAAATGCTTACGCATTGCTATCGCTACCATGTTTTCACCAATTGCAGATTTGCGATTTATTTGACTCCGGTTCCAGCCCCGGAAAATTGTATACAAGCTTCAACCGAAGCCGGAACCAGATTTTGCGAAATCAAAAGGCGCAGAAATTAAACATGATATCAGTCCCCAAATCACGCCAGCAGGACTAGATAAATCAGCTTGATTTTCTGTGTCGATTTGTAGAAAGTGCGAGTATTTGAGAGCACATCAAGGACGATTGCACAAAAAGGCCTTCTGTGAAAACTAATGAATTCCAGGCGAATACGGGATACTCCAGTAGTTGTCAGACTTGAAACGTCCAAAAATCTTTTTAGCTTAGAGATGGGATGGGCATATATAGGGATTTGGAGGCATTCATTCTAGATTAGCTCCGACCAACCTTCACTCAATAGGAGCTCAAAAGGAAAACCCATGATTTGGATGGATCGGCGTACAAGAGACACATCAAAGCTGAATTTAGACTTTCACTCAATACCATCTCCCATCTTCCCAGTCCGTGCTTGTGTTTATGAATAGGCTAATTCATATTGCAGAAAAGTAGGGCAGGAATTAAATCTTTCGTCCTTCGTCGTTTGATTACCTGAATATTCAATTTTCGAACTCAACTTCCATGGCCTCAAGTGCATTATGGTGATTCAATTGCATTGAAAAGGACTTTTCTTTTCAGGCTTCATTATTCCTTATACTTCCCGATTTTTAATGAAAATATTCGCAGACCTCCTTTGATATTTCATTTTTGCACGAAAAATTGTAATTATTTTTGCATCAATGCTATGCACAAAAACTTGCATTTTTTGCACCGGAATCTGCGTTCACAGTCGTTCTGCATGACTAGCCGCGTTCATTTTATTGCTAGTAAAATGTTTCCTTTCTATCACACATGTAAGATGCAGGCAGACGTGATAAACTATTCTTTGCACGTGATAAAATAGGACTTGATTTCTAGTTCTGGAAATGCACTCTCTTTTGCCTAATTAATCGTGAAACCAATTTAGCGGAATGAGGATATTTAGGTATGATAACGACAACGATTTCCTTAGAGTGTCTCTCCGGGACTTGTTCACGTATTTAAAGGGTCATTAATAGTAGAGTCACTTGTTGACGTCAGTTCCGCTCTTACAGTTCCTCGTCCTAATTTGTGGAAACACGAAAAACGGAGATGAGGTCCACTCCACTTTAAGTAGGCATGAGCTCTCATCTTAATCATCTCCTAGTCCGTATCCGCCTCCTCCTTTTAACTGAAAATCTCGTGAGCCAAAGTGAAAAGCCGCTTATGTTACGGCTAAACACAAACGGTGGAAATTGGAACGACATAGGATAAGCGTCATCCGCTTTATAGGCAAGATCCACGTCTATAGAAGAAGTTAAATCTATGGATGGACACAAATTAAAAAAAAAAAAACATGACATAAAAAACCTCATTTTAGACCCGAGATATAGAAATTGCGTAGAGATTTCAACAAAAGAAACATATTAATGTATTAGCGCCACATAGAAAACACAGCAAGATGGCTACCTCACAAAACTGTTCAGAATAAATGCAGCAACACAGTATATAAACTTCGGCAATACAATAAGGTGCACAACAAAAAAGATTGGGGACAACATTTAATCTAAAGTTGAATTTCTCAGCAAAAAAAAAGCGCAACATTAAATACAATAGTATAGCACACAACTCACAATTTAAAATTTAAAACAGACGCGACAACATAAAGGCCGCATTACACATAAAATACGCAGAAAACCTGCAACCTAAATATCGCAATACTATATATTGCAACATAAATTACAAAAATGAAAGATTGCAACATAAATAACGCAACATTCAACATTGGAACATCAAAACCGCAAAGTCATTCTCAAAATTAAATGACGTCAACACAAACATCTCAACACCAAACAAAATTTGCATGTGTTCATTCGAGAGTAACGCTGAAGAATTCAGACAGAAATAATACGATATACGGTAAATCATTCATTGGGATTTTTATTCCTGCAGGTTTTAAAAGGCGGTTGCTGATTTTGCAGTTTTACGTTGCGGCGTTTAATAATCTTAGTTTATTTTTGTAGTGTCTTATGTCAAATCACCTTACAATAGAAAGACCTAACGTTGAGTTTTTGAAAATTTGAAACATTTGGAAGTTAGGTTTGTTTTGTAGTTCCGCGATACAGAAACTGTAACATACGAGGTTCACGTGAATTGTACCCACTTGCACTCGTACATCTCGAAATAAGTAGGCATTCCTATCCTACGCCATGTTATGTGGAAGCATTGCATCTGTATATTCTGGATTCTAATATATGGCAATGAACTCGGAACTAGTGCTACCTGCCACATACATCCTGTTACACTGTACAGTAGAACAAGTGAGTTACGGGTTAGGGATCAAGAAAAGTTACGAGATCACGCATTCCGTTTCAAAAATTTCATTCTGGGGAAAGATTTGGAGAAAGCGAAACGTGAAAGTACATACAATACGAGCTCAAATAATTTGCTGCTTTCATAGATGCCAATGACATATCACATTACAATTTACAATTTTCATCCCAAATCGCAGCGCTTTCTCACACAGAATTGCATGGGCTGCTGCTATGTCCTGTGCCTGTACCTTACATAAATGGCAAAATGCTTGAATGCAATGTAATGAAATGAGTTGAAAATATCGAAGTCCCTGAATAAAAATTACAAATATTTAAATTATAAAATTTTAGAAAACTTAAAATTAAAATACTGCATTTGAAAAATAATATGCATGTTTTTCCAACGAAATATGGAGCTTTTTGAATGATCCACTTAGCCATAAACATACGAGTACCAACCTTGCATTCGTTTACGATGCCCCACACTGTGCTGCACAGCTATACGATATTTATTTTCGGCAAACCGACTCAAGTTTGGCAATTTTCTTGAAAGCCAAGTAAAATACTAATTATTTCAATTTTATAAGTGAATACAGCGTGATACACTATTGAATTACTCAGTGGAAACCCATACCATCAGATGCAGCGGCAGAACCTGTGCAAAACTCAAATATGAAAACTTATAACACACAAATCTCGTCTGCTGAGATTAAAAAGGAGCATTAATCATCCGTAGGCTTAAATTAGGATCAGCACGCGTTCATTAAACTATACGGGTTTTGTATGCAGACGCAGGTCAGTGTCAGCGTCATAATTCCATGCTGCGCTGCTCCATGCTATTATTGTAAAACTTTCATCCAGAAAATATTTTAATTCCGACGAGACCGTGTGAAAACTCATGAATGTGCTGAATAATATGTTATGTATACTTGTAGACCCTGACTGTCTTGTCTAGTTTTGAATATTCACACGCTGCTCAAATGCTTCATTTTACATTCCAGTTTCACTCTGTGTTTTCATTCGTGGAGTAAGCGTGGGTCTTGCCCTAGGCTCACGTGGTTCGTGATATGTGCAAGCCTGTGGTTTGAAGTTGAGTGAAGGGTTCGGAGATGCAGAATCAAGGCCAATATAGGCTTAAGCTCATGAGTAAATAAACTTTGTGGTTCAATTGGACTGCGTCAGAGTTAAGTACTTTCCAAATTGGTTCTTCAGAATCTCTTGATGATCCTGATGAAAGGAGTCTAATTCTACAGGCATCGGCTAACTGAAATCCGATTCATAGCACAGGACTGTTCATAAACTTTATGCCCTGTATGTACTCGTATTTTACCCAAATTGTGGTCTTGTAAAATATTTTGGTAATTGGCAAAACATAAAAAAGAGAATTCTACGACAATTGAGCAGGGTGACAACTGGGCGGCGACAAATTACCGCGACCATTTTGCTGAGGCAATTTATTGGCTCTGGTACTAAAATAAGTCGACTGATATTTGGACGTGAACAATTGAACTGTATTTGGGTAAAATTATTAAAAATGTACTGTAGTTGTCATGGCGTCATGAATTACTGTTTTACCTAACCTAACTTAAACTATCCTACAGTCACAGAATTTGCAGTATATCATGACTCATGGTATACCCTTAAAGTGTTAACCCACAACTTAGCCCAAACTGATTGCTCTATTTTAACATTTTGAAACGTCAATGAAACTGTAGCCGCCGTTCAAACTGTCGAGACGCAGTTCTGACATAACCAAAAATAAATTCTAAAGAACAGCACGTCAAAATTGAAACATAAGTGAGATAAGATTCACGCGAAAAAATTATCTCAGTTTAAATGGTAAAGACCTCAATATAGCAACAAAATAACGCAGTTATCACTTAAGGAAAAACCTGTGTTGCGAGGTGTGATTGCTGCTTTGCGTGACTTTATGTGATTTGTTGTGGGATTTTATCAAAATTTGATTTTATACTTAGATGACCTTCTGTAAATCACAGTAAAGCACAGCAAATCACATCAATCACCAAAAATCACCCTGTGCTGGAATTTTTCCGAAACATGTGATTTTAAAAATTAGAATACCCGCCGCTATATCCATATTAAATCACAATAAATCACAATAAATTAGAAAAATCACATGAAATCACAGTATGGTGCAATTTTTTTTTAAATGTGTGACTTACAACAACTTTGACCAACACCAGTTTTGTGAAAATCAAAACTTTGTCGGTTAGCTTAGCTTTGGCCTAGTTTGATGGATTCTACGTCAATTGGGCGCGGTCATCTGGGAGCCGTCACTTGGGTGCGGCACATCTGGGCGCCGTCAACTGGGCGCCGTCAGTTTGGCGCAGACCTATTTGGGTGCAGTCAATTGGGCTCCGTCATTTGAGTGCCGTTACTTGGACGCAGGCACATTTGAGCGTAAGCATATTTGGGCACAGCCACATCTGGTTGCAGGTATATTTTGAGCATTCTGTGTGTATTTTAAATTCCAAATGTACTGTATCTACTTTACTTGAAGTCATTAGCTATGTTTTCAGTGTGTTTGGTGTGGAATAGTGAATATCCTAGAAATCTAAAACATAACATTGCTTAAATTTGTTTGCGCCCAGATGTGACTGCCCCCAAATGTGCCTGCGCCCAAATAGCGGCACCCAAATGACTGCACCCAAATATGTTTGCGCCCAAATGTGCCTGCGCCCAGATATGCCGCACCCAAGTGACGGCGCCTAGATGACCGCGCCCACTTGACGCCGGACGGTTTGATGTAGGCTACGTGGTGAGCATTGGCTGTTGTGCAAAATATAAAATGCAAACGTGTTATTTTACCCAAATGTTTTTCGATCAAATGTCCCAGAATCCAAAATAAGACGCGCGCGCGATGCTTGGGAAATTTTAGATCGAAAATTTCAGATAGGTACTAGAAAGTAGACTGGATTTTTCTTTGATAAACTGGGTTTGAGTAGTTCCGCCTGCATAGGTTCCACTTCCTAAATATGAGCCAACAAATCCTGACACTTGACGAGGTTCAATGGTTCCGAATCCTTGAAGGGCATAAAGCTTTGGGAATAAAATTCATCCATAATTCGACCCCTGAAATGTGAATTGGAGCCGGAATCAAGGTCTCAAACCACTTAAAGTCAGGAGCTTAAATATAAGTCAAGTCTCCAGTTCCACAAATCATTTACTTTGGATTCCAACTTTACTTTCTCCTCCTTATTTTAATAGGCATTTTCTCATGGGTCTTCGTATTTCGTATTAACTTACACACACGCACACGTTCAGTTTGTATCTATCTATCTCCTATTTTCTGTCCTTCAATGTGGAGAGTGGAAAAGTCGTTCATCGTTCATTCAATATTAAGCGGATGTGAGAATTCCGTAAATCCCTTCCCATTTCCACGACTGTTGACGTTGAGCCCAAATTCCAAGAACCTAGCTTTGGAATTTGAGGATGTCTTCTTATCTTAACAAATGTCGCATTAGTTTAGTCTGGATGTAAGTCCGCTTTTGTAATGAAAGCGTCACTCGGTTTCTTTCAATATGCGAGGGTTGTTTCAGCATTTCTCTCGATTCTTGAAAAGTTGTGAAACAGAGAAAAACGAAGGAATTTTGAAACTTTCAACATATTGCAGCTTGCAGCCAAAAATTGGGTAAAATGTCCATACAGCTTTTAATACAAATTTTGTCGCTTTCTTTTTCCATTTGTTGGACAATTTGTTATTATATTCTATTTTTAAATTTGTTTGTAGCGACGCTCAGATGGCCTGCTACGTTTGCGCTACAATTTGTCTCTGTTCTAAAGTCTAACAGCAGAGTTGCCACGCGATTTGCGCTAAGGAAAGCTATACTAGAGTAATGACGTGCTGAGTTACTTGGGGAAAAAATAATGTAATGAAAAATTAAATAGAAAACAATAGGCACGTAATTGGCAATTTGTAAATGTTTATCTACGCACATAGCTGTCTCAGTTTCAGATGTTCATCCACGCACACAACTGTCTCAGTTTCAAATCGTTATTATTATAAGCATTTTATAACATTAAGACAAAAACCCTGTATATAAAACTTCTCGACTCATCAACATTGTGGGAGATGAAAAATAAGAACTGAAAAACAATGAAGCCAGAATGTCACGACTGTTTACAGACGAGTAGCCCTTGTGCTCTTTTGACATCGCTAAAAGCTTTCAAAGAAAATGATACGCGTGTTTAAGTTAAGCACGGCATTCTGGATCATTCAAGTACGAATGTATTTTTTGGATACGCTATGCTTAGATAGCTAAATTTCTCCATAATTTGAAACGGTCGATGGGACACGTTTACTGAGATTTTGTGTAAACAAACACTGGATTTGAATGACGACTCGATTAGAATGCAAATCGATGCATATGGATGGAAGTCAAAGCCAAGCTGCTGCAACTTTCGTATCTATTTTTAGTTTTGCAGCCTAAGTAAGATCTTTGTTAAAACAGAAACGAAAGGTTGAAAGCCCGTTGACCTGCGATAAGTTCGTGCAGGTATTTTGTAAATATTATTTTTGATGAGCATGAACTTTTACCTTGAGCGTTCAAGGAATATGGAGAAGGGCAGGTTTCGATAATTTATGCAGTAGCGCCTTAAAAACAAAGATGTTTACATCAGCAGCTTATCCAGGAATGACTTCAGGCTACGCACGAACGCTGAATTACTGAGGCGAGACACGACATGAGAGCAAAAACAATGGGAGCTAAGCTGCACCCTGACATCTTCTAAAGGTTGGATTGAGTTTCAAACAAGACAAGGTTCGCATGCACTAAAAGTGTTCAAATATGCGTCTCGTAACAGTCAGAACTTGAGACATAAAAAATGAACAGCACCCACACCAACAACCGCGACGCAAAAACCGCAACACGAAAAACTGCGAAATCGTTTAGGTTAGGTTAGGTTAAATCTCCGCATACCACGATATTTGGCGTCACGGTTTCACACTTGAAACCCAAATACGCAATGAATATGAGAGGGCTATGAAAAAAGCAATTTTGATGCAAAAATACAAATTTAGATTTCGAAAAGCAAATATTTGCTGTTCAATCAAATCAGTCAAAACTCAAACAATGTGGATCATCATCAAATTTAAATCTTGCTGCGAAAAATTCTAAAACAAGAATCTGTGATTACTAAAATTGCTGTAAATAGTTTTTTAATATTAAATTAATATACATATACATAAAAAATAACCTTTAGAAATGGGATGTATGCAGTAAAAATTCAAGAATCTGAAAATAAGGCCTTAAAAATCTGCGCCAATATTTGAAAACCTCAAAATTAGCAAATATGGACCACAAGCTTAAAGTATGCGAAAATATTCAGTATAAAGTTTGATCTTTGATACCTGGTTGGTGTAGTGTGAATCGTTGAATTCTACAAGTCTACATCAAGGGCCTCAAAAACTGTTTTTTTTTTGCATATGAAGGCCCTCCCTAATATAAAAACAACTGAATAAACTATGGAGCTCTGGTTGCATTAGGTGAATATTTGTTGACACGTTCAACGAAATTTTTAAAACTAAGCTTACCAATATTTAAAATTGTCCGTTTTGCCCATCTATCATCTACCCTCAGCTCTATTTATTTTAGATCCAAAGATAAAGCATGAAAGCATGAATTCTGTATGATTCGAGTTTAAGGAAATACAAATACGAAGTTGAGAGGATGTAGTGGAGCTAATATGATTCGAGAACCGTGTTGAGACAAAGTTAATAATTAATTAACCCCTTCTTTCTCTTAAGGCGTGAAAAGTCAAGGCCAGACTAGACGACTAGTGTTCCGTGTAGGTTCCACCGCACATACAAACATACATAGAACTGGGTACAATATTGATGTTGAGATTATGTTTCCAGGCATGGTTTGGCATAATGAGATTCATGGGATTGTAACTGAATTATGACAAGCCTATTCAACTACTTTGCACCTCATCAACTCGTTCGTTCTTTGTTCCCTTCTCAGTGCACCTTTTCAGTCACTAACCTCACCATGTGTGTACAAGGACCAGGGTTGCTTAAAATAAGGCATTTTGACAAGCAGTATGTCGTCAAATAATCATTTTGTCGATTGGTGTCGTGGCGTGTTGGTTAAACTTGAAAATCGCAATTTGCTAAAAAAAAAATCGTGATTGTAATATTGTGATTTGTCTGGTGCTACAGTAGTGCTGTTTATTCCAAATTACGCGTGCACACTAGCTGGGACAGTTCCCATGGAACAATTTGCTTCATCGGGATTTAACATTGTGAGGATGACTCTTTCTGAGTGGTAAAATGATTTACAAATTAGAGCTTCGTATATGAAAAGTGATTGCGCAGTTGCAGTATGTATTTAACGTTGCAGTGTACGTTGATATGTCTCTACAGTATTCTTGCAGTTTTACCTGTATTCTTGCAGTTTCTATTCTTGCGGTTTGTATTTTGCTATGTTTTCAAATGTGCGGCTTGTATTCTTGCCATTTCTATGTTTGCTGTTTTCATTGTGCGGTTTCTGTTCTTAGGGCTTCTATGTTGCTCGCTTCAATGTGCGGTTTCTCTATGTATTCTTGAGGCTTCGATGTTGCTGGTTTCCATGTGCGGCTTCTATTCTTAAAGTTTCTATCTATGTTGGTGGTTGTTTCAATGTGTCGTTTATATTCGTGGGGTTTCTTCGTTGCTGGTTCCTATGTGCGATTTCTATGTAGCTAGTCTCAGCGTTTTGGTTGCAATGCGCGGTTTCTCTACGTTCCTGGCTTCAACATGCGGTTTCTGTCGCTAGTGTCTATGTTGTTGGTTTTAATGTGCGGTTTCTCCGTGCTGTTTTCAATGTACGGTTTCTATGTTGCTGGTTGCTTCAACGTCCGGTTTATATTCTTGTAGTTTCCTTGTTGCTGGTTTCAATGTACAGTTTCTATATTGCTAGTCTCAGTGCTGTTGTTTTCAATGTACGGCTTCTACGTTGCTGGCTTCAATATGCAGTTTCTCTGTCGCTAGTGTCTATGTTGTTGGTTTCAATGTGCGGTTTCTCCTTTCCGTGGCTGGTTTAAATGTGCGGTTTCTACGTTGCTGGTTTTCAATGTGCGGTTTGTATGTTGCTGGTTTTAATGTGCGGTTTCTACGTTGTTAGTTTCAAAATGCGGTTTCTGTGTTACTGGTTTCAAATTGCAATTTATATTATGTTGCTGGTTTCAAAATGCGGTTTAATTGTTGTGGTTTCTATGTTGCTGGTAAAAAGGTGTGGTTCTTAGATTGGGGTTTCTAATGTTGCGATTTTTGCTTTGCGGTGTTCGTGATGCAATTTTCGAGTTTGTCTTTTAGATTTTTGAGTTTGTCTTTTCGGTGTTTATGAATTTTATACGCATTATATTGTTGCGATTCATATTTTTGCGTTGTATATGAAAAGGTTTCAAATGTTGTGTTTTTTATTTTTGCGATGTTTGCGACTTGCGATACAGTTTTCAATGTTGCGTTGCGGTTTAGAATGCTGCGAAATTTGTTTCTGAGATGTTTGTGATGGGGATTTTAATGTTGCAATTTTTACCTGTTAAATCACACGTCTTTTAGCAAATAATAATCATACTAAAATATAAATATGTTACACCTTTCGTTGTTTCAAAACAAGAAAACCCCGTGCCATGAACAATTTAAATTGTGAATATTAAAATTGGTCGACAAATTGCACTAAATCAGACAAATTACGAAATAACAGGCAACAACCCTGTTAAGCGATATGGGATTTCCATTTCCTCGTACTTTAGGTTTACACGTTGTACCTCAATTTGAAGCTTGTTCTCACTCTCGAAATCAAATTCTGACAAATTAGATTTGTAGATACTGTCATTTTTGATTTTGTACTTTAACACGGCAATTTCGGCAGTCTAACAAAACAAACTCGTCTCGCCCTTGGGCCATATATACAGCTCACAGTGCATTTTCGAAACTATATTTTAATCTGATGGCACGCGACACAAAATAATAATCTGATTCTTGGCCTACTATTGATTTTCATGCAAATTTGCATAGCGTGGTCGATTAAGGAGACCGTGCTTTCTGCAGTGGCATGCAATTTCTGCAATTTCAAAGGACGATGCACATGGGACCTTCTACTAAACAAATCTAACGAGAGCAGCAAGTTTCCAAGTTTAACAAGATGCATGTCAATGTCAACCCGAAAATTGTAAAGTACGAGTAAAACATGAAACAAAATTTTGCTTTCACTCTGCCTGAGTAACTGGCTACATTCTGTAAGGAACATTCTCGTGGAAGTCTGAAATGCGAAACGAACGAGGATACATGCATACAGCGTAGGCACGATTATTTAAAAAAAAATTAGAAGGTCTTAAATATCGTTAAAAAATCTGAAAGAATTCAGATTATCCTTAATATTTTTAATGAAGCTTAATTACAAGATGTTCAATCCTCTTATACCGGCGACAGAGCGAACAAAGATCGTATCCACCCTGTACATTTTCGGAGTGAAAGGGTTGAAGATAAGACAAGAGAAAGTTTGACATGACGTGATGACATGATTCTGCGTAACGTTCCTTTCTCTGTGTGAAGCTCACCAAAAACCACACATGAAAGCAACGTGTATGCCTCATGCATACAGAATCGAATTGGCAGATTACGTAAAGCAGAGAGTAATATGTAGAAACCGCAACACTCAGGCCAGGCTAGACCACATTCGAAGCAAAGTCTAACGTGTAAAGTAATACAGTCGGCTAAGTTCTGTCTGCAGGGTTAGGAAAACCCGAGTCATTGACTCAAAAACACACTCCTGTTCTAACTAGTGATGCCCCGAATAGTGAAATTTGGCTATTCGGCGTGGCCGAATATTCGGCCATGGACTATTCGGCGGGCCGAATAATTGGCCGAATATTCGGCCTGATAAGGCGTGTGATATATCAATCGAATCATCACATTGAGCGGAAGCGGGATATAGTATTCAGAAGTAGAACAGAAAGGCTTTATAGGATTTCGCCGCAAGAGGAAGAGCTTTATGTAAAATTGAGGAGCAATGCATCGCGTAGAGCGACCTAGTTACAACCAAAATGCCAACCCAGCTCCAAAGCCTATCAAATGTGCCAATTGGTAACTGCATGCAGTGACGAATCACAAGAACAAAGGTAGCGTAAGAATCTAAGGTTGAGGCAAGGTTGACGTCCTACGTGGTGTGGTATACAACCATGATATACACCATAGAAAATACACCCGAGGTGTGGTTAATTAGTATAGGGATCGGTTAGGTTGGTCCTAAATCACCGCTGAATTGTATTAGGTTTGTTTAGGTTAGGTTAGGTTCTCCCAAAAAGCCCAGAACAGTAGCAGTACTCATTACAGCACGTGTATACCATGGCCGTATACTACCATGCATCTCTCCCAGGGTGTTCACCGCGTGCAAGCTAAGCCTTACTCCGAACCTTTGCTAAGCTGCTTGTTCAGCAATCAATTTGTATGCAAGTACAAAAATAGTTTCAAAAAAGGAACTAACCTGCCTGTTCAGCAATTTATTTGTATGCAAGTACAAGAATAGTTCCAAAAAAAAACAATCCCTATTAAACATTAAGCAAAGTTAGAAAATTTAGAGCTATCGTAATACTGTTTGCATAATACGCACAATTACAAAAGAAATTCAAAGGTACAAACTAAAATTTAACGCGGAAACCTTTAATTCCAGGAAGAAAATTGGCTAAATTCATTGTCAGAACTATTCGGCCTTCGGCCACTATTCGGCGGGCCGAATATTCGGCCAATGGCGGAAAAATCCACTATTCGGCGCCGAATATTCGGCCGGCCGAATATTCGGGGCATCACTAGTTCTAACCTTAATGAGAAACATAATTGAATTTCTTCCTATTTTTCTCAATAGAAATTTAATGAGCTTTCACTTGGAAAGTCTCTACGAAAGGAAGTAGACTGGGAAGAGAGGATTAGAATTTGCTCTTATTCCTCGTGCACAAATGAGCTTGACGGGTCGGGAGCGGGAGCAGACAACACCGGTTTCAACTAATCATTATTTCATGAGCGACAAATCGGTCTGAGTGAAATTACTCAATCGGGAATTCTAAATGATTGTCTAGTCTGAGGTCTACCTATTCAATGAATGTGTTAGTAAGATTCCTTCGTACGCATCCTTCGAACTAGCGAGCCACACGAATCGCTGGTGAGCAGTGATCCTAATTTATTATAATGCCTGAATAAATTAAATCTAATTAATAGAACATGCATCTATTTTATATTCCTTTAAATTCTTCCAGAATCTCAACTTGTGCATACGAATATTCTATTTGTATTACTATAATTTATGGCGAACTGATTTCTGCAATTTTTTTGTTGAAGAACAATGCCAGATGTCAGTAACCGTTGTCTTATGCGATCTGTCCCATTTTGAGAAATTTGATGTCTTTGGATAGCTTGAAATTAGTGACATGTGGTTAGGTTAGGTTAGATTCGCTAATTCAAAACTCAACGGTTAACCGAACGGTACGTTGGCAAATCTGGAACCAAAACCTGGCCCAACCATGACTTTGAATGAAACTCTAAAAATTTGGCGGATCGCATTTGGAAACGGCGCTGTTCGATTTTGCAGTGCTTCTTAAAATTACTAAATTTTGCAACCAGTTAATTCTTGTGACGCTTTACAACTGCCAATTTAGTAATTATTGCTCTATCATTCTGTTGCGAAATCGGATTTTTTTTTTGCGTTTTCTGGTGTTATTTGTTTGCGATTTTGTATTGGGGATTTTTCCTGTTGCGCATTTGAAGATTTAATCTGGTTCTCGTGCTGTTTGAAACCGCACAGTTACTATTACTTGTTGTCAAGTGTTGGAACAATATCGCGTCGTATTACTTTTTCAGTTTAGTGTCGTTTTTATTCGACACTAAGTTAGTGTTTAATATCATGTTGCGCAGTGTTTACTGTTGCGGTTTTGATGTCGCTGTTTTTAGTTAGTGTATTTGTGTTTAATGTTGTGGTTTTAATGTTGCTGTTTTCTGTTTTGCTGTGTTTAATGTTGCGGGTTTAATCTCGCTGCTAGTAGTGTTGATGTGCTTAATGGTGCAGTTTTTGAATGTTGGTGTTTTTAGTGTTGAGGTTCTAAGTTGTGTTTCATGTTGCGGCTGAAGTACAGCTGTGTTTAATGTTGCGGTAATAAGGTTTAAGGTTGCTGTTTTTAGTGTTTCGTTTGTTTTGATAATCATTTCTGTTCCGCTTTTTAATGTGGCGACTTCTAATGTTGTGTTTTTTAGGATGTGGTTTTGATGTTGTGGTTTCTATGATGCAGTTATACTTTTTCACTATTTGATATGGCTGATTTGGTGCTGCGGTTTTTTGCTGATTTTAGTATTTCGAATTTTAAGATTCGGTTTTAATGCTGCGGAGTTTAATGTCGCCTGTGTTTAAAATTACGGATTTAAGTGTTGTGGTGCTATAATGATGCGGCTTTTGTGCTGAGTTGTTTAGTGTCGAGGTTTTCTATGCTGCGGTTTTTAGTGGTTTAGTTCCCTCTCACGCCGACATTTTACATCCCATGTCACACGTCCTTTTAAAACGTTATATAAAGTGTCATACGTTTTATTTTTGAGTGGGTTTCGCTGTCTATATTACTCCGCCTGCACGCTTATGGAATTAAATCCACAATTCTGGAATTGGATGAGCGTAGGCATATGGCGTCGCTTGAGGGTTGCGGTTTTGTTTGTTTAGAAGTTTACAGCCTATTCTCCGAGGACAATGTAGCGATTATCCACATAAGCATACTGGAAGTAGTAGTTCCATTTCCCCAAAAGTTTTGTCAAACATACTGAGCGGGACTGTTCAAGTGTATTCAACTAAACGCCAATCTCCTTCCTCTTCAAGCACTCCAAAACGGAGAAAAAGTTTATTTTTCATTTTTTCCAGCTAGCCGGAAGGCTAACAAATAGGCTCTTCTAAAGCTTTACCACTTTCTCTTCGACAAATATGAAGTGAGTGAGGGAAATGGGATGTAAAAGTTGAAAGAGAAACATTTAAAGGACTTCTAATGATACAGGAAGGAGTAGTTCGAACAATTCAAGGACATTAATATAAAAAAAGTTGCCTTATTAAAGTTTGGACAATAATACATAAAGTGGAAAAGTTGAATCAGAAAAAAACCATCCATATGCACGGCACAATGCACACATGTTACGGAGATTTGAGATCCGATTGGCAACAGGCTAAAATGTTTGATATTTTTTTTTTAAATGAGCTCCGGCAAAAAAAAACACAAGGAAAAAAACATTTGCTAAACATCTGAATTCCTTTATTAAAATTGCAAATTACTTTGACTTAGTCTCACCTCAAATGACTTCGATTTTCACCGCTAAGTTAGCTGATTTGACAACTATCTTGTTACTTGAAAAGTGGAATCGAAATTCAATTTTTCTGGAATTTTCAATATTTTGCGCGACAAATTTTAAATACTCACTTTTAAATTTTATTGATGCTGTACTTCATCAATTTGAGACGAGTGTAATTGTTTTTTTCATTTTATCCTTCGAAAATTCAAAATTATAGAATTCTTTTCTACAGTAGTTCGCATGAAACTGAGCGCAAAATTTAGAATGAAATTAAATTACTGCAATTTGTAATTGGTGATTTGGGGAATATGGAAGTATATTTTATGAAATTTATCTGGAAACAAAATTTTTGAATTTTAGCATCACATAAATCCAAATATTAAATACCACGCGTCTCAATTAGAATGCGAATTTTTCGAATTTCGCGGTACAGTAAAATAGTTGTGCCAGTTGGCTATTTTCAAAATTTTCAAAAAAATGAATTATTTTTCAAATTTTGAAACAAAAGTACAGATGGCATCTGCAGCTCTGTGTACCACGTGACACATTCATTTTTGCTGTACTGCAAAATTCCTAAAACTCGCATTCTGCTTGGGACGCTTTGTATACTAATTTGTTCATTCTTGCGGCTCAGCTGCATGCATATATTCTGAAATACCAAAAATTTTGCAGCCTTCTTTGTACAGTCGGTGTACATCAAATAAAGCCGCAGCGCGGAATGAAATTGTAATCACCAAATTTAAAAAATTCGTTTTCGATTGAAACAAAATGCATTCGTCTGCTCGGATAAGCAAGAAAAACGGTAACATAATTTCTATATTTTTAAACTTTCAGGCTAAGGAGGTGCTAGCCCTCTGGACTCCGTTTGAACCTCCTCTACTGGAAACCCGTGCCAGGAAAGTTGAGTTGAGCAAACAAGAAGAATAATCATAAAAGAAATCATAGGATTCCCTTTTTGTGCCCTTCCTCCCATTACTGCTCATAGCCAGCCTGTTCCTCTGAAAAGAAGATTGGGTGAAAGTGTGAAAAGAGAAAGTTTGTCCAAATCATTCCATTATTGCCCCGAGTCAACCACATCCCCGTATCATCCCCGAGTCCCAATTTCCTCCTCCCAGAACTGACTTGGTCTGAAGGGAGGAGAGTAGCTGTGGTGCTCAACAAGGGTTCTAATTTGATGGGACAGGGCTGGAGAGTGAAAACTTCACAATAATTAACTTTTCATAAACTGAAGTTGAGAGGGAGTAATTGGGTTAAGTCGGCTGGAGCGAGTCTGCTGGGCATGAAGAGTCGGAGCGTGTTGACTTGATTAGGTTCTACGTTCCCAAGTATTTTCACAATGGAGACGGATTTGAGCAGAAATTGGCTCGTCCCACCAACCAATCACACCAACTTTCCCTCTAATGACTTGACACAAAACTTTTCGTGGTCAACGAGTCTTCCGTCCACCTCAGCTCCGACTTCCGCCGGCTTGATTGGGCTTCTCGAGCTCACGACTTCACCTGGGAATGTCACGACGATGGCAGGTACAGAGGACATGGCAAGAATCAATTCAACGCTCGAAATTGGGAATCGAACCGGAACTTATGATCTCAACCCTCTTGGATGGGCCAATGTGGCATTGGTCACGCTCTTCTGCTCTATCATCGCGGGCACAGTGGTAAGTCTTCCAGGGTTTCAATCTTTTGCTTTTAAAATATTTGGAAATTAAAGAAATGGCGGATTAGTTGCACGGACTAATAAGTATACGTTGTAACGTAACATTATTTATGGATGCTAAGTTTACGTTTATACCATGACGTTTAATGTAATTGCAAAAGATCAGAAAATATTAACGGAAAACAGGAACCCAATATACCTACCGTATTTTTTTGGATAAGAGAAGTGCACGCGATACTATATTGTAGATATACGGCAAGTCTCGTTGGAAATTGAGCAAGGGTTGACTTAGCGTATTGCACTGGATACAAAAGCGTTCTGCTTGTTTTATTATGCGACATCTGGTTCAGACAATGTGCTTTGGGCATTCAATTCTATCTCACGCCCCATAAACAGAGCACCTATAAATACATTTATTTGACTCTTATTGTATCACTACTCTTTCAGAATTACAGCATTCAGCATATTTTTATTTTATTTTAAATTCTATTTGAATTGTTTAAAAGATTTTTCATTTGGTTTATATGAGGATAATAGTGCGGCGGTAGTCAGGATTTTTTTTTTCAAAATATTGTATTTTAGTCCTATAAAGCTAATTTCTAGATTTCTCTATGTTAAATGCCCATGCCAAAAATATGTATTACTAAACTAATCCAATATTGTGGATTGTGGAAATAGCTTCTCTTGTTATTCTACTGACGTGATTTACGGGATATGCTGTCAAAAACTCATGTATACATATTTAGCTCAGCACATAAATGCTGCCTTACAGGTTCTAAACCAATTTGGTCTTTGGTCGTAATCTCTGACGAAATTCGCGCATCTATTCTGCCAAAATGAAAATGCTTAGTAAGGAAAAAGCTTCAAATGGCCTCTAGAAAATCTACAGTGAAGACCAAAACAGTGGGTCCAGATTTTTTAAATTCTGAAATGAATCCTTCGGTTTTGCGAACTAAAGAGTGTCACGTGTTTCTTCTCGGTTTAGTCGCTGCTGTGTTGTTTCTTTGATAAACTTGTGCGGAAAATGGTCGTACTCGTGAGGTTGCTGGTGCGAATGTGGAAAATCCAAGTTTTCCAAAGATAAAGTTCAATTGTACGATAACGAGACAGAGACTAAATGCGTGACATTTCTGAGTTCGTAAACCCCAGGGATTTCTCCCATCGGGAAAAATAGCTGGACCCATTGTTTTGGTCTTCACTGTATAACAACTTGTAGAAATTGTTAGACAGTAGCCTAGATTCCCGATATTTTCAGTTGCCGTTGGGATGGCTGATCTGATATATTTACTTATCTAATTTTTGGTTGAATTAATTTAACTTAACCCAAGGCTTGAAACTCTCAACATTATGGTAGACCGCAAATTGCATTTCGGTGCCTCTTTAATTAAAATCAAAAATCTTCTTTAACAAGTTTGATACTTTGTAGTACTTTTTGATTGTGGTAGCCTAGGAAATTTCATACTTCAACCGTCGATTCAGGGCATTTTACTTGTTCAACTTACAAATTTAAACAAGCAAATTAGTTTCATTTCTGGTTCACTCTCACACGTAACCTTTTTACCATCAAAACTTTATGCAGGAAATAAGTACTTCTATTTTAAAACCAGGATGATTATGGTTTGGCATATTCAGTTCAGACGTAGGCGTAGCTTCCAGAAGTTTCACTCCAATATTGGTTTCACAAGAGGGAGAAAGTTGATAAAATTTCAAAAATAGATATTCCAATATCGATAGGGATTACGTATGACGTTGACGTCAAATAAAGCTGTAATGTTAGACCAGTGCTTGAGTGGACAATTGACGCAGAACAGGCCCTAAGGTGATCGTCGTCACTTCATTAGTAAAAACGTCTTGAACTCCTTCCCATGGTCTGGCCACCCGGGGAGACAGGAAAAGTAATTAAAATTCTGACCAAGCCAGGGGCTTTTCGTAGAAGCGGAAGTCAGAGTAGACAAGTGTAAGAACTTAATGCTTTCCTTCATAACCTAATCTTATGTTGTTACTTACGCATTAATGAATTACGCAGGTCTCCGAATTCCAGTAGAGTCAACGTCGTACACGAACAGCAATTCTGGTAATAATTAGGTTTGAATGAATGAACGAGAACTCTTCCGCCTTTTGAAACATTCTACAGCCTTGAACCAAAGAGTAGAGGCCATCGAGCCTTGCATGTGTACATTTGTGATTTTGACTCCATGTACGCGTAACTCAAATATGGTTACGGCTAAATCCTCATACCAAAAACTCGGGAACAGGACAAGCCGCATTTCGTTTCTTGCAGAGTGGAGTTCACCGTGTGTTTATATTTGGCTAGTTGCCTTCTTTTCACTTCGCAACATTTTTCAACGTGTTTAGACGTTGCTTTACCTGCAATTTTATGTGACAGGTCTTGCATAATATGTGTTTGGCACGGAGCTACTCTTTCTAGGTTTTTCGAATAGCCAAACACATTATTCAAGACCTGTCACATAAAAGTGCACGTAAAGCAGCATCTAAACACGTTGAAAAATGTTGCGAAGTGAAAAGAAGGCAACTAGCCAAATATAAATAGACGATAAGCTTCACTCTGCAAGGAGCGAAATGCGGCTTGTCCTTTTCTCGAGTTTTTAGCATAAGGATTTAGCTGTAACCATATTTCTGTTACACGTACATGGATTCAGAATCACAACTGTATGGGTTGACATAGCCTAAACGAATCTAGCGTAAAATCCCGCTCAGGCGACACCAAGTCTAAGCTGACTCGAAAAAGCATACTATGGGTGTATATATGGGATAGCGGTATACCACTGGTGTATGCCGGAGCTGTGCATACCACGTGGTCTGTTAATTTGACCTCACCTCTATCCGGTTCATGTAAACTCTTTCTTAGATAAAATGTCTGTTACCAGGAACATTTGTACATGTCAGCCAGCGTCAACGGAATGCTATTTTCTGCAAATTGCTTTTCAAAAATGTCGTGCTGGAACTGGAAGTGCGTTAACTTTCCAAAAAATAAATCAGTTTAACACAGGAGGTGTCACTAGTTTCAACTAATTTGTTCTGTAGCTACTATTCCTCTATGCAGAATCAATGCTTATTTTTACAAGTTTTTTTCAAAGATCTTACAAAGTCTCTTTAATGAGGTTTAAAATATTGAAAAATGTCCCAAGCTCCTTTAGGCTGAATATTTTTCCGATAGAGCGTAATAGAAATTGGGCGGGATTCTCTTATTTGGATTTCTAATTATTACAAAAGGGGTCAATGACCAACGAACACTGTATAGGTAAAATACAACTGAGCAAAACCAATAAACGTAGTTGGGTTAGGTTAGGTTAGGTCGCTGAGGATTATCACACAATCTAAGAAAAACCCAATCTAACCTGAATTAGATTTGCTTTTGAGCATGTGGCTTCTTTCAAGTGACCGACCAGGGGCAATGTTTAGTTCAATAAATAAAACCAAAGTTAGAGCCTTTTCGATTTGGCTTCAGAACTTTTCGAAGGGGCTACGATTCTCGCGTGCACCCTGTATTGTATGCACTAAGGAATTAGTGAATTAGTACTGCTTGAGAGAAAGTTGTTTAGTAGAGAGCATTATCCCATAAATAGAGGCGAAGCCTTTTCCAGCCATTTCTCTGCAGAGCACGTAGGAAGCTATAGGGTCTCAGAGAGCCTAGCCTGTGCCAAATGGAAACGAACGAGTAGTCTCGTGCAGTAAAGTCATAGATTTGAAGGTGGAACACAAGTTCCAGTATCCCCCAAATGCTGCTTTATGACGTTTGATAAAATAGTGGAAAATAAACACAACCTGTTACCGTCTCCTGCTTATAACTTTCCCAACTGAGTTCTATATATAGATGATATTCTGAGCTCAGGAAACCACGGGGCTGGACATTGGGTGTTGACCTTCTGTTACCAGAATATTCACCTAATCGAATAACAAGTCTCGTTTCACTTAGCTGAAACGTAGCCTGATTTACGCCCGACACCTGCTGCTGTTTCAGAATTTTATTAGATTTGACGCAAGACACAAGCAACTGGTCATCCCACGTCCACGGGGCTTATGAGGTCATCCAATTGGTTTGAGATACGCGCCTTAGCATCCTACATACATCTGGTTTTGCAATTGAAAATAACAGGCCACTAAAAGGCAGTATTAAGTAAAACTGTTCAAATTTAGGTTAGAGTATGGATTTTAACACGCTGTAACCACCCATTGTAACTACCCAACATTTCGGCAAACCTACCCAAACAAAATATACTAGAAAGCCCTACCCTCGTTCCAAGCCTAACTTAATCTAACCTAGGCCAACATAAGTCTTATTATGTTGGCCTAGATCTAACTTAACCTAAAGAATAAAAATATATTAAGCCAAAAGTACAGATTATGGAACACACTGTAGCCACTCATTGTAACCACCCAACATTTCTAAAAACCTAACCAAGACCGAATTTACCAAATAGCCTGAGGAGCATTACAAGCCTAACCTAACCTAAAGGATAAAAAACATTAAGCGAAAAAGTACAGATTATGGAACACACTGTAACCACCCATTGTAACCACCCAACATTTCGTCAAACCTAACCAAGAACGAGTTTACCAATTCACCCGACGCGCGTTCCAAGTCTATCCTAACCTAACTTAAAGGATAAGAATAGTAGGAGAAAACGTAGCAATTATGGAACATGCTGTAACCAACCATTGTAGCCACCTAACATTTTGACCAACCTAACCTAGAATTCACCAGAATTTACCAGAATTTTGCTAGAATTTACCAAACTTTTCCGTCGCGCGTACTGCGTCTAGCCTAAGTTAACCTAAAGAATCAACAAATATGAAGCAAATAAAGTAAGGAATATGAAACACGCTGTACCCACCCAATGTAACCACCCAGCATTTCGAGAAACTTAGCCTAAACAGAATTTACCAAATAGCCCGACGCGCGTTTCAACGCTAACTCAACCTAACCTAAGCAAACTGAGGTATCAAAATCATTAAGCAAAAAAAGTAAGGAATATAGAACACACTGTAGCCACCGATCGCAACCACCCAAGATTTCGACAAACCTAGTCTAAAAGAATTTACCAAAAATGCCCGACGCGCATACCAGCCCTAACCTTCCCTAACCTAACCTAAAATATCAAGACACTAGGTGAAAAAGTAGGGATTATGGAACGCGTTCTACCCACCCAATGTAACCACCCAGCATTTAGAGAAACCTAGATTACAAAATTTAACGAACATTCCCGACGCGCGTTCCAGCGCTATCATAACCTAACATAAACGATCAAACATTAGTAAGCAACGTCAAGAACAGCGCTTCTACATGCAAATTTTTCAGTGGATGCATTGGGTGGCTACAATGGGAGGTTGCTGTCTGTTTTATAATCCTAATCTCAATCGAACCTTAAGGAAATCAGAACCTACTATAATCGGCAACATTTTTAATAAAGCATTGCTAAGGATCTCGAAGTTCCAATGCCCACTGAGCTGTTTTTCAAATGGAAAACAATGATCGTATCCATTCCGTAAATTGAGTTTGGTTGGATGTTGGATCTTCATCTTCAATCTTCCGTATTCTGCACATCAAGGAAATTTTCCCTCAAAACTGGATAAAGGATAAAGAAGTGCTCTCCATCTTCATTTTATCAATTGAATCGCAATTATTCAAGATGAAAGCGAGCTCGACAAATTTCCTGAATCCAAATTGAGATGTTTCAGCAAAAAATCTTCAATTGGAAATTAGAATCTTTTTCATAGATTCAAGAGGCTAGAAGAGAAAGTCGGAAGCTTTTTAGATGAAGTTCATGCAGGACTTTCACTCGAATCTCGGAATTTGTAGTCAAATACAAGAGAAAACCCAGTTCCCAACCTACTCGAGCATTAATCAAAGTCTTGGGAATTTTTTTTCACTTAACGCTCACAACACCAACACACCTTATCTCTTATCGTATCTATCTGCTAGCTCAGCTACTGTACTGTGTTGATGGAGTGTGGTCTGAGTCGACAAGGTTTTATTTCGTTTTTTTTTTTACACTCTCTGGACTTCTCTGAACCAGACGGTACGAAAAATGAATTATTCATCGTGGTTCAAGAAAAAACAAATCAGGAGAAAAAATGAAGCTTGAAAATTCTGTTCCAGAACATGAAAACCGAGAAATAGTATTCCGATCATGCACTCGTCTCTATCTGGGGACATTTCTTGTCATAATTATGAGATTAGGGCCTGTCAGTTGTCAGGTTGGTTTAGGACTTTACAGGCTAACCGCAAATCAGGAAACTGTCTCCAGAAGTTGAGATTTGAATGCGTAAGCCTCAGTATGACGCTGGACTATGGATATTTGTGTTTTCACCTTAGTTTATTGAACTCAGTCGAAATGCTTGAACGAGGACTTGTTTCTTTCACGCTAACCTTTAGTATGTATAAAACATAAAAATAAACACTAGGATTAGTGTTGCATGCACCTCACCTCCACTGTAATGTATTAACATTTCGCGTGCTGCCCGTTGCACAAAAAGCGAAATTAAGTATAGGGATAGATTCTCCTCCCTTTTAAAAATCTTTTAAGATAAATAAGAAGCTAATGTGATGTAAGATGCCTGAGACTAACTTCAAAATTAGGATTAAGTTGGCATTCAGGAATAATTAAAGAAAATTGATAATTCCTCCGGTGTTGAGTTTATTTTTAAAAGCCAGGACTATATTCCTTCATGTGAAGATGATACTAATTTTTGCAATATTTTTTTTAAAAAAATCTCAAAAATGATTTTTTCAGTCTCAACAATCTTTAGGCATACACTACTACCTCCTTTACTCGGTAATATTTTCAGCCAGCAAAGCATGTTGTCAAGTCTCATGGGTTACCGATGGCGACGTGGATTTTTCCAAAGAAGGACGATTATCGTGTCCACCCTTTACAATTTCTAACATTTTGAAGATTAAAACATGATTCAATCTGCTTTTTTTTTATAAAAATAAAATCAAAATAATCTGATTTCAATCGAATGATTTTCGAATGGGATCATTTTAAAGAATTCAAGCTGAACTTTGCAATTTGTTCTAAATGGAAGCATATAAGCGTGACCTCAAGCGAATAATTTTGATAGCAATTAGGGAAATCAAATCTAATCTCAATCGATGTTTTTATTTAATTCAATTGAATCCGGTCGATTTTTAATACGAAAGGTTTATCTTTATTCAGAATTTATTTTATATTCTTTTTACAAACTCGCTCAAGTGCATTTAATATAATTGTACATCAGAATAAAGTTACTATATTAAATACATCATGATTTGCATATTTAAAAATCCGTTTTTCAGATTGGGAACACGCTGGTGATTGCTGCCGTAGCGACGACCAGAAGACTTCGAACCGTGACGAACTGCTTCGTAATGTCCCTGGCCGTAGCTGATTGGCTCGTTGGGATGTTCGTAATGCCAATCAAAGTCATCGTTCATCTTTCCAGTAAGTCTTCAATTATACTATTACACCCAACGAAATCACTTTCCCATGTATTCCCAAATAACGAAGTCAAACTTCTACTGGACTGAAAAGTCGCACTGGACTGAAAAGTGGTAATAATCTACGCATTGAAATGGAAATTATGCCACGAACCCTGTTCAACATCTCAAAATTCCTTACTATTAGTTTCTGTGGATTAGAAACTTTTCAATAGTATGGTTCCACACCATGAAAGTCTGACTTGCCCGAGATATAGATTAGATGGGTATTCAGATCGTTATCGCGGTATGAAATGACATACGAGGGTTGTTTCATTTTTGAGAATTATTTGAAAATCTGTAAAACGGAAAGAATTGGATGATTTGAGCTGAAAATTTCATCACATTTAAGGTAATACCCAAATTAAATTGCAGAAACAGACTCAGTAAAAATATCTAAGTGTACAATTTTTATAACGATTTTAATCGAAATTTCTTCTCTTTAATTTTTTTCTCAACTTTCTTCTATATTGCACAAATCGTTGATGAACTCCTGTCAAAACTATAGATTGGCACTTAGGTTGGACCTCCGGATCTCCGACCTCCGCTGGAAGTTGGACCTCCGGACCTCCGACCTCCAGTGAGAAGTTGGACTTCCAGACCTCCAACCTCCACTGAGAAATTGGACCTCCGGACCTCCGACTTCCAGAAGAAAGTCGGACCTTCAGGCCTCCGAACCTTTGACTTCCGATGAAATTTTGGTTTCTGGACCTCCGGAGGTCCAATGCTTTTCCATTATCAGAGTGGTTGGAAGCCGGACTTCCGACAGTTGGAAAGCGAATCTCCGGACCTCCAGACCTCCGACCTCCACTGAAAAGTTGGACCTCCAGCCTCCACTAGGAAGCTGGACCTCCGGACCTTCGACCTCCGCTGGAGAGTTGGGCCTCCGGACCTCCGATTTCCAGACCTCCGGCAAAATTTTGGTTTCCGAACCTCCGGAGGTTCGGAGGTCGGAGGTCCAAGTACCCATCTATGGTCAAAACATGGTAATCCATATGTGCGACATGGTTAAAAAATTGACGACAAATATGCAAATTAGCCAAAGATTTTGAATTTTTGAATTTTTCGATGTAAAGAACGCCATAGAACTATAATTGCGATGAAAACAATCTAATTTGGGTATTAATTTGTGAAAGTTTCAGCCCAATTCATTCAATTCTTTCGGTTGTAAAGTCAAAAATACTCAAATTCAATGAAACAACCCTCGCACAATAGTAACGTCTTCCTGATAATTTTTTGTTTGTCTGGTCTGTACGAATTCGATATTCAGAAGGATGCATGAATTGAATTCAGTGAGACATGGAAACTGAATCCAGACTAGCGAATAATTATGACGAAGAAAAAGGTGAGCTGAAGTAGAAGGAAGGAAGCGTAGAAAGGAGTCTTGTTCCCAAATCTAATTACAATTCTGCAACTCAAAATTACGACCTAATCCGATTATCCCTAATTGCTTTCCACTTGATAAACGACTTTCTGATACGTGATTTTCGGATTCCTCAGCCCGCATTGTAAGGGCTGACATGCAAATTCGGTTGGATGGGGCCGACATTGAATTAGAACGCTAATTAGGCCAAGCCTGTCATGGTCGATTTTAGTATTGGTAAATACGGTGGGGAATCTGCAGAGGAAATGGTCTTGCTATTTCGTGTT
This sequence comes from Ceratophysella scotica, assembly GCA_034694025.1. NCBI lineage: Eukaryota > Metazoa > Arthropoda > Collembola > Poduromorpha > Hypogastruridae > Ceratophysella > Ceratophysella scotica. The sequence continues at coordinate 8,442 of JAQFXZ010000082.1, read as the reverse complement.
TGTTTATGTGCTTTTTAGAAATCAAGAAATCATTTTTGTACATATTTTATATTTTGAGCGCCAGCCAAGACAAAGCCACTAGTAGTGCTCATAAAATTAGGAATCAAGGTTTCCGTCGTTCAGCTCAATTGAGTGCCAAGAAAGTGGATAGGTCGCGTGTGATAAATTCGGAAATAAAGTACGTTCATACATAACCAAGACTGGTGGAATGTCATGTCACAAGAAAGTCCTGTACGGATTAAGCGACCAAAATTTACGAGTAGACAGGTGTGGCCACCGATTAGTGCCCACAATTTGCTACTCATTCTGTATAAATCTAGTTGGATTGGGAGTATTTGCATATGATAGTCTGATACATACCTGGGCACATGTTAGGCCCTCCGGAGGGCCCGGACCTCCGGACCTCCGGGCCCTCCGGACCTCCGGGCCCTCCGGACCTCCGGGCCCTCCGGCTAACCTAGGCCCTCCGGCCCTCCGGTCAAAAAGGACCTCCGGGCCCTCCGACCAAAGTAGGCGCTCCGGACCTCCGGCCCTCCGGCAAAAATAGGCCCTTTTGCCCATCTATGGTCTGATAGTCGTACGCATCGACGTGATGTCAGCCAGTACCTTCATCATATGTAGATAAAAAGCCAGGCTAGGCAAGATACTCGAAAATGTATCTTAAACATACATCTTGGAGGCAAAAATTAGCTCCAAGATACAAAGATACAAGATACTTAAGATAACACATTTCTTTGAGATACAAAGATACAAGGTGCAAAATACTTTTGGCCTTGAAGATACTATCTTGAATCTTGAAGATACAAAAGTACTAAAATACACCATAAAAACCACTCCAAATACTCAAAATAATATACATTGACAAATCACACTCACGCATTTTCAAAAACTATCGAAGCTGCAAAATACAAAACAAAAATTACAATTTATGTAATTTAGATTTTTTGAAAGGACAAAAGCAAAAAATATTCCTGCTTTTAAATTCCAAAATAGTTCAAATCTTCAAAATTCTTCCGAATTTAGAGTAAAACAATTTGTTCGAGAAAATTGCTTTAAAACTGATTTTCTTAAATCGGTAAAAATTGAAGTATTCGGACTGTATCCAAAGCTGGTGATTTGGCACAGTTTTGCCATTTCGACTTTCATTTCATAGAAATGCCCAAAAATGAAAATTGATCAGAAATTTAATGCTCGAAACTTCATTCAGTCTGGTGAATACGCTCAAAATACAAAATACAACTATGTACAATCTGTAAATGTTGACAAATGTAGCGGTATTTCGTCCAACAACTACTAAACCATGCAAGTCTGTCTCCCAAGATTATGTATGAGCTTGTAGAAAGGAGATCAAAATAGCATCCGGTTGGATTCCGTGTTTTTTGCAAAAAGAAGCTCATCTGAATATGAAATGAACATAATGGAAGATATTATTAAGCATAAGTAGGCTTCTCCACAAAAGCACTAGCACTCGGATTGGTGATCTGAGCAGAGATGAGAACGTGTAACTGCTGCTACCCAACAGCCGAGCAGGGTTGTTCCAATGGCATTTCGCAATTCACATTTTGCATTGCGTCGTTAGCCTTTAAGTATTAAAAGTGGAAATATCTGAATAAAACTTATAGAATCAACACAAAGAGTAATAAATAAAGGTCCGTTTTGGCGCCGAACAAAATACATGCAATATTTCAATGTCAAGGGTCAAAATACCATTTACATCTGGAAGGCATCTGAATCAAAGTATTACCATAATTCCCAAAATGCCATGAACTGAAATTTCCCAACCCTGGCAAAAAAAAAAGACATCACTTTTGGTGTCCAAAGGGAATAGAGAGACGAATAGTGTCTGTTCGATTCCTGGATTAGGCCCATGCATTCCATATCCATATTCCACTGCATTATTCCCAAGCAAGTGTCAAGCAGAGCAAAGTGATCTGGGAAGATGACGCCAAGGTACTTTGAATTTTGTCCTCAACCTCTTCGTCATTCTAAATAAACTATCTCCTACTTTCCTGACTTGGCCTCACGTCTTTTTTCTACTTTTACATGCGTTTTAGGAACAAAAAAACGTGTCACTGCTTAGTTCGCACGCATTGGAATTTAAGGTTTAGAAGTATCCTTGGCCTTCATTTACCATCGTAATAAATTAGCGGCGACGGGCGAGGGTCTTTCCAAATTATTTGTACGAGACTTGTTTTGCATTTCCAGTTTCTGATACATTAAAATTGTACGATTCAATAATCAAATCGATGACTCAAGCATACTGTTTTCAACGAGCAATAAAAAAAAATATTTTTAATTAAAATAGATTATTCAGCTTAAACATTTATAATTTTTTTTTAAACGGAGTAGTAAAAGGATTGTAAAGGGCAAACTTTGAAATCGATCGTGACAATTTATAATGCTTTTTTTGGGGATCACCTTGTCATAGGTTCGTTGGGTTAGGTTCTGTAGAAAAACGTGCGATATAATGTGACAAGTGATCTGCCATCATATTGCATTATTGTTTCTTAATTCTCATGCACGATTTCATAATAAAATGCTTCTGGACGATCGTACAACCACCCTAAATTTTGAGGCCACCCTAGAACCTCTGCATGCTCTCCGACCATTACACTCCCTGACGCACTCTATCTAATAAACATGCTGTTTGCTATCAAAAACAATTGAGTTCCCTAATTTGTATGCAACTTGACATCCGTCTAACCCTGACTCTGGTTAATTTATGACCTACAGATAATGCCTGGCACTTTGGTTTCATCATTTGTCAAATATGGCTGGCATTGGACGTTCTGCTCTGCACGTAAGTCGAACGAACGTATTGATTAAAGAATTAGTTCTAATTCTCCCTTCTCTACTTCTGGACAGCTAACGAGACACTAATTCATTTCCAGGTCATCCATTCTGTCACTGTGCACGATCAGTATTGACCGCTACTTGGCCATCACACGCCCACTCGCCTATTCCAGAAAAAGACGTTCCAAACGACTGGCCCTCTCCATGATCTCCTGTGTTTGGCTTGGCTCACTCTTGATTACCAGCCCTCCCATTTTTGGATGGTACAGCTAGTTTTATGTTTATGCATGTATCTCTGTGCATTTCTGCTGTGGGATATGCAGAATTTAATGTATAAATTCGTCCGAACCACAAATTTTGAAACCGCACATGAAAATTTGTAAATTGTATTGCTTTTTTTATGGGAGACGACTTGTCGTATTTTTAGTTCAGCTACGTTCTGTAGAAACGTGCGATATAATGTAGCAAGTGGTCTGCCATTGACAACAGAAGGCTTGACAGTGTTGAAATTTCCATGTACGATTTAAATATATGCGCCTGAACCACGTGCCGCGTAGTAAAACAAGTGGTTGCACGTTTTTTTGCATTGTAAAATACGGTAAGTGGACTCCTGGCTCCTATTTAAACACGACTTGCCTTGCCGTAATTCTACTACATGAAGCCGCGTGCACTTTTCGCAAACAAGAAATACGGCATGTGGCTCATCGAATTCCTGTTTTCTGTCAAAATTTTCTTCAATTTTTTGGTATTCAATTCCATCCCGCAGCATAAATGCACATGCACACAGAGCAAGGACTTAGCTGTATCTGTATACCCATAGTTTAAAATACGTTCCAGGAGCTTTACCAATAAATTAAAAAATTTGTGGAAGGAATTAATGAGATTTTTTGAAATACTAGGAATAAATATGAAGACAATGACCAGGTGTGTAAATACAATGATGATCCATTCTACGTCGTGTATTCTGCCCTGGGCTCCTTCTTTCTCCCGTTGCTTATCATGCTCTATGTCTACGCTCGAATTGCCTGCGTCATCGCCCAAAGGCAGAAGTCTATTCTGAAAAGTCACAAATCCAAAGACAAGGTAAGTTCAATTGTATTCTTCGTGTAATTTTTTAATTTCTTGTAAATTTTTTTTTTAAACCTGGCTTTCTGGTTAAAAATCTGATTTAAAAGCCTTTTTTGGTTCCGAAGTTTATTTTTTTAGTTATAGCTGCAAATATTTTCAAATGAGGCCAATTCTTGTTCCCACCCTACATATCCGCTAGCCGGAATATGTATAATCAAATTTTAATTCATCCAATTCTTTATTTAAAGAAATGCTACGGATCTGAAGAAACGATTCCAGGGGATGAGATGATGCTTCACAGTAAAAATGAAAGGAACGGACAGGGTAGCTCACAAAACAAGTCTTCAAAAACTTTCCATTTTTTAACAAAGTCAAAGTCAACTAGTCAGCAGAAACCGAAATCTGCAACGTCTTTCTGGGCTCGATTTCGACGACTCAACAAATCGTCCAAATCAAAGAATGAGCAAGCAAATCACAGGTAAGATGATCTTGTTCCAATTCTTTCGGATTCTAGAAGCCATTAGACGCAGAAAATATCCACGTGGCATATGATAACGAACGAGTGCATAGAAAACCTTGGCCTGACGCCTCAACTCTCAAATTGGTATTACATTACATTTTTCCTTTCTCACTTCTTGTACAACAAGCGGAAGGCGTCATTTCGTGCATCTTTAGAACAATATGGAATTTGAGGCATTCGCTCAATTTCAAATTTCAATATTGAATGTCCAGTGCACGGACATGGAATTGCAGATTTCTTCACACCAAAACCAATACTTTCTAACCACAGATTCCGCTTACGCATATTAGTTTTCACTTGTGGCTAATGAAAATGAAATACCTTTAGGTTTCAATTTCAAATGTTTCACGGAATCAGATATTGCTCGTAGGTTGCGGATTTTTTAAAGTTTGATATTCCGTATCACAATTTTCATGATTCAAAAATCATGCCACATTTTTGATAGATTCTGATACCGAGTATGAGTCAACCGATTGCCCAGCTATACTTTGTTCACACTTTGGAGCATACTGTTATGTAATTCGAATTCGTTGGATTCTGGCCAATAACTGTCCTGGGTACAGTGAGAGGTATGATAAATTCCGTTAGGTCTACAGTTACAGTATACCACTTTTGAGCCGAATCTGTTATCAATGACACAAACTCGGAACTTGAGAGAGACAGACACATTATGAAGACATCTTCATGACGCTTCCAAGGACTCACAGCACGTTCCTTTCCTGTCTCGTTCCGTATTTGAGACCCTTTCTCCCAATTTTTCTTCGATTGTTCTCTTGTCAAACGAATTTCGGTGAATGGTCTATTTTTACATCCTTGCAGTTCCGCAGGCCGAGAGATATGTATGGCGGGGCGAGTCCGTGATCTGATTTTATGTTTTGGAAATCGAATTTATGAAATCATAAATCGCATATATTTCCTAAATATGAAAAATAGTGCTAAATTAAATTTGGCTGGTTTAAAATTAAAATAAAAACAGTGCTCAATGCGTCAAAATTGGCATCACCACCAAAATATGTAAAAATACAAGTTTGATTAAAAATTCGCTTGAATTTAGAAAAATTAATGTGTGGCATCGAATCAAGTCAGCCAGCCTGTACAAAAGCAAAAAAAAGTCTGAACGAAAAATGATTTGGTAGACCAACTAAATTAAAATTAAGCCTCTAAAATTTTAAAAATTCAAAAAATAGAACAAGATATTTTCAAGAATCAAAAACTTGTGATAATTTTTGAATATATAAATATGATAATATAAGAATGTCATACAAAAAGCTTAAAAAATGCATTAAAATCCCAAGAATCTGCTCAAAATCTTGAAAATATGCACCAACATTGAATATCTAAAAAAACAAAATATGCACAAAAGGTATAAAATAGCAAATGCATGCATGTAGTAGTAAAAAATTTGGATGCTGGAACTTGGTTATTGGCATTCATGTTCATGAGGTAATAAAATTAAAACATACAAGGCGTACTCGAATGAATCCATTTTTGTATAAGAAATCCTTCGCCACTAGCAATGCAACCGTTGTTTACATGGAATTAGTAAAAAAAAAAATATTACTCGCGGTGCCATCCAACAGTTCAATCGGATTAGTTTAGGACCTCGAATTTGGTTCCCTTCATGTCGAGTGAAAGTAGCTTGTCATTTGTCACGGAGAATATGTCGAGGGATGCTTGCTATCATGTATTCTGTCAGTCTACCATAAATATGATGAGGTTTGATACATCTACTGCATTTATTTATAAGCCTTCTTTCTTTCACACCCAGCCTGGAGCCTGACATCTCAGTTCTTCTGTGCATTGGCCAAAAGAGATTTTCTTAAATGTCAGCATGCACGGAGGAGCATCCCGCGCCGAAAATGGCATACAACACATTTTAAAACTACAATAGTCAATCGCAGATATGTCTTTTCTAAATTAATCAAAAAGAATTTTGAGATATGCATTGTCAACCGCGTACATTTGCACGTGTGAAATGCAGGCTACGAATTGACGTGCAACCGCGGAACCATTTCCAAGAATGAATTTCAATGGAATGACACCAGCTAGCTTCCACAACTGTACGAACTAATGCAGCATATCTGACGGAGAAGGTGAACTTTGGAAAGTTCAAGCCGGGTATCAAGACGCCCATTATGAATGAACTTTCCTAATTTCATTTTCCACATCATTGAACAACTAATCCTTCACAAGTCGAGTCAACTCCACTTATCACTGTTGGAGTGATATTGAAACTTGGGTTGAGTTTTCCTTCCGAAATGGAGAATTAATTCAATGTATTATAATGGTTGACCTATTGTATACTGTCGCATGCTCAAAGGCTAGGAAATATCGTAGATTATTATAGCTCCCAAAGCTATAAAATTAATAGCTAGCAAATGACATTTTCTAGGAAGAGTAGAAGCCAGAGAGAAACGAGCAGGGCCAGAAAACTTTCAATATTTTCATTTTATAAAAAAATGAATTTTTACATTAACTATATTTTGGAATAATTTTTACGGAAGTTTTGTATTAGAGCTTGTTTGACCCTATTCAGTAGGTCAACGGCTTTGCTCAAACTTACTTTGCTCTTCTGGTAAAAGTAAACTTTAAATCCTGGTGCTGGCACCTCCGAACTAATAATTGGTTTTAGTTTAATTCAATCATTCTGAGAGCTCAAACTTTTATCTTAGGAAGTTTAAACAGGTCATTTATTTATAACGTGTTAACGGGCAGCTTTAGCGTGAATAAACATCCCATTAAGGATTAAGAAGTGTCAATTCGTCATACTACCGGAGCTCCACTCCAAAAATGGCAAATGCCAGTTCTTTATCTTGAATGCATGCGTTTCACTGTACTGGGTGAATACGTCCATCCTAAAGCATTATGCTACCAGTAAAATAGAATTTGACACCTTGAAATAATGTTCTTTGAAAATTTAACCGATTAAAGAAACTAGAGAAATTTTTGATTTTAAAAGCTGTGAAGGAAAAACCTTCAAAATAAAATTCAAAATATATTGGAAAAACTAGCTTTACTTTGGCATGGAGCAATATTTAAGGCAAAACCAATATTTTGCAGGTACTGGAAATGCGTCATGGGATAAGCTTACATTTATTCGCAAAATATTGCTGTTGCCATGGCTACAAATTTCTTCATTTCAACGCAATTTTAATTTTCGCTATATTTCTTTGAAAAATCCCAAAAATGATCTCTTATCAGATCTAAATATCCTAATAAAAGCCAGAAATTCCTTTAAACGGTTGCATTTTAAATAAAGCATTGCGAAGTCGGGTTTCTCGAACCACCCGTGCTGACTACAGTATTAAGCAATGTTAGGGAGCAATTAGCGTATCCACCACAGCTGGGCAAAGTTGTCGCCTTCGCACTCCCGAGGCAATCACGAAGGCATGAATGCTAAGGATTTAGCCTTCAGCCTTCGCCTTCACGACCAAAAAAACAGATACCTTCGCCTTCGGACTCGCCTCGAACTCAGAAGGCTATCACGAAGGCATGAAGGCTAAGGATTTAGCCTTCATGCCTCCCAAGGCAAAGGCGAAGGCTGAAGGCAAAAATTTTGGCCTTCAGCCTTCACCTTTGCCTTCACGACCCAAAAAACAGGTGACTTTGCAATCGCACTCGCCTTCGTGAAGCCTAAGGCGAGGGCAATGTGCTCATTTATGGTATCCACATTGTATAATTTATTAAAACAATTCCAGGTCAACCGGGAATGAAGCTGAAGGCGTGACTCATCGAAGTGAAATCCCGAGTCCGAGCACAATCCTCTCAATGGGCAATGGGAAGGACGGAACTCCGAAGATGCTTCCGCTCTCAATTGCAGGGAACGGCTACAAGGGTATTGGCGGAATTAACAATGGAGCGAGCAGAATTACAAGGACTGGCTCCAGACTCTGTAACCACAGTCTCACAAATTGCTCGCCTCCCAGAAGTATTGCACATCGGATTCAGCCCTCGTCTTCCGCCAGGGTCTCCGTCTTCTCAGGTATTGTAACGGATGGGCTCTGCCAGAGTGCAGTTGCACCAGGCCTTACATGTTCTCAAATCCGATACTGCCGTGTAAG
>JAQFXZ010000081.1:0-35656 GCA_034694025.1 Ceratophysella scotica | reverse complement strand
AGGCTTGGGGGCCAAGTAGTTCAATTGGGGGCTTGGGGGCTGAGTAGTAGGGGCTTGGGGGCTAACTAGGTCCACCCCAACAGCAGCAGAATCGGAAGTCGGAACAGACTCGCATTTCGCATCACGGAACAAGATTACTTCATCATTCGTTGTTCGTAAACGCCTATCCCAGTCTACATACATCAGAGTCCCGACCCGAGTCCCATACTTATTTCATTTAGTTATAGTTAGACACTACTATACTTTTACTATTGATTGGGAGGCTTCCGATTACCAGAATTTGACATTTCGTATTTGGATTTGGAGTTCACTTACTTTTCCATACATTTGACATTCCCTGAAGAAGGTGGAATCAAGAGCCGATAGTGTCCTTGTCACACCCGCGTACCAGCGCCAAAGAACTGAAGTTTAAAAACGACAAACGCACACGAAGTTCAATCACTGTCAAGTGCAACTTGGGTGGTGCAATTGGAATTGAGTTACTGAGACTGAAACCTGAATACAGAATAAGAACGAACTAAAAGGTAATACATAATACATAAATGCAATACATACATAGTTATTGAAAATGCATTCATACCGAATTATTCATTGGCTTCTAGCATCTAGAGTATTTTGTATTTGTATGCATGGAAAATCTTCCGTATCATATGGTAATGGTATCCCCGATTCGACACGATAAGGAGAAACATGGAAAATGAAAAAAAAAACACAGGGGAAGACAAATTGAAGGAAGAGGACTCCTCTAGGAGGAGGGTTTCGATTGAACCTAGGGGGGGGGGAAGGCACCAAGAAAAAATTATCCACCATCTATCCACGTATCCACTAATTTTTTGTATCCACCAAAACATTTTTTGTATCCACCAAAGTTTCTTTGTATTCAGCAAAAGTTTTCTCGTATCCACCAAAAACTTTCGTATTCACCAAAGTTTTTTCTATCCACCATTTTTTTTGTATCAATCAGAGAATTCTTGTATTCACCAAACAAATAATTTTTGGTGAGGACAAAAAACTGGTGGATACAAAAATTTTTTGGTGGAGACAAAATTATTTGTTGGATACAAAAAAAATTCGGTCTATACAAAAGGACACAAGAAAACTTTGGTGGATACAAAAATTTGGTGGATGCAACAAGTACTTACTTGGAATGTTTTGTTGGTGGATACAAGAACCTAGAAAACTTCTCTGCCCCCTCCCCCTCCCTAGGCCCAACCCAACCTAAAAAGAGGCTGTAGGAAAGAATGAGGAAAATCAGGAAGAAAACAAGGTCAAGGCATCTTCCTTTCACCTCGATATGGCTTAGCTTGGTGAATGGAAGATGCTCGAGAAACGGAAATCGGAGGGGGGGGGGGCAGGGTACACAACACTATATGTGCTGCAGTTGTGCCCAATAGAACTCTTGCTATGCCTACAGTCGCCTAGTATGGGGGGACTTCAGCAAGAAATTCAATCCAACTTGCATGCAAAATTAGGCGGAATTGGGCGATCCATCGCTAAGCCTGTAGTTGGGTCCACTCCCTCTCAATATTGTCGGCTCGGCTAAGTCAGCCCAGTCATGCAAGTTTCAATTGAATTCTTGCTGAAGTCCCATAGCACTCGACTGCAGATAAAGCGAACATAAGCTCTGGTTGATCCCATGGTCAGTTCATTTATGATTTATAAATGAAGGCCTCGGAAGAAGGAAAGATTCAATAGCATTACTTTCCAAGAAGTGATTCGCTAAGAATTAAATTTTACCTGTGCATCTGTAATGAAACATATATGATCATGAACATGCCTAAGTAAAGCACTAAATGTTCGCAATGTGCACAATACCACACAATACTGGGTTGTCCGTTGTCCTCGAACTTTTTCCTCTCCTTGGCCTACTGCTACCTTACCTATGTATTACAATCCTTACTATCAATAAAAAGCGTTATCATTCATGATCGTCTCTCATCAATTTCGACTCCTCTTTCCTGTCAGATTAAAACCCGCATTGGTGGTGTACTGAAAAATGAAAACGAGCATCTAACGTCTATCATAGATCAAATAGCTCTATTTAAACAAGGTTTATGTATTGGATCCGCAACAATTGTAGGTTGTTTTTATTGTTGGAAGTAAAACTATGTATTATTACCTGCAATCATATGACCTAGCCTGTACACAAAGGTTTACCTATTAAAATTATGCCCTTCTACTGTGTAAATAATAATGAGTGAGGTTGGGAGGCACACGGCATGGGAAACGGGATAGGGATGATATGACATTGAGTTTTGAATTCTATGAAAGTTGGCCTTTAACATCAACATCTCTCTTGCCGATGTCCTCATTTACTGGACCCGATAGTTCTGCAGTGCATAGCTAAATATGATTGAAACCACCGTTTAGTGTATGTGCTGTCAACAGTAGATGTACATTATGCATTGCATATATGTATGTAGTTGTTGTAATGGAACTATGGAACTGGGCATAGTGTACTTACTTTATGAGAAAGAGAAACTCCCCTGATTCTTTGAACTTTGAATTGACAACTTAATCACGTACGCGAGCAAGTCACTCGCCTTCCTGGATGGGACGGAACGGAACGCATAACTCAGGGGACAGTTAGCTTAACTTTATTGGTCGGTTATTGCGTTTTACTACTATTATTCACTGTAGCACGCATTCAGTGTTTTCACTGTGACATATTGGCAATTGACACCAATGTAATCGTTGATCCTGCGTCCGCGTGTTAAATCAAATGTTCGAGGAGTTAGCTTTTCAGTAGCACGACTTTTTTTGCAAGAAACGTGGTTGCGGATCTTACATGAATTTATTTTGATTTCAACGTAAAACGCAAGAGATACGCGTTTGAACTGAATTGTTTAGTTTTTTAAAACACGTACTTACTGTACTTCACACACACTTCAACATTTGTGGAACCCAATGACGAAATGTATCAACTGCTGTGCCTTGCAGGGGCACAGTAGCAGATGTCCGTTGTTTATTCTTCTAAACCACGTCAATAAATTTTAAATCTGCCAAAGCCACGTGCAGGTTGCATGCTGGGGTTTCTTTCATGACTTGGTTTTGAAGAATAAACAACGGAGATCGCTTCACCTCGGTAGGTATCTGAAAGAATGGAGCGACTTTGTTAATAAATCGATTGACTTACACATTTATATGTTCCTTGCGTTCTCAAAATCCAAATACTATTTTAATTTCTTCAAATTGATCAGAAAATAAGATAGCCTCACACACGGTCGACCACGGATGGAACTTTGTTCATTTCATTCTTCCTCCCCGCTTGCTAACTACTGGTCGTGATATTATTTTGTTTCCCATTAGCTAAAGTTTTATTTCTCATCATAGAGGGATTGGATCTTGCGACAGGTTTTGATGGTCTTGTCGTGCAATTAGTATTCAGTTTCAAGTCATTCGGAGTTCCTGTCGTGCTCAGCAACTTGTCCGTAAACATAAACAAGGAGAATGGGCTTATCTATCTAACGCAAGGCGTAAATTGTTGAATTGACTACCTTCTCTATGTCAAAAATATGGTGGTGTGTGTCAGGTGACCATGAAGCAGCCATGAAGCGAATTAAGAATGTATAATGCACAGTGCTTAATTAGTTTAAATATTTGTAGTGTTGTACGCAGGTAAATTAAGGCAGATTAACTGAGTTTCCCAATACCCAAAAGTGAAGTAAAAATCATGGTGCATTTGCGATCGCGATCACTAATTGCTAGCGGTGTATTTCCATGTATCTTGCATCGCTTGTCTGCACTTTCACCTATGTACAGCATACAAATGCCAACTAAGTCGGGAAAGTGAAAGTAGTAAGTAGAGCATTTCGGCGAAAGTGAGACATTGGCATTCAACCAGCATTCAATTGTATACTTTGAAACCTAATGTTTGCATAATGTAGTATCGTAAATGCTTTGCTACGCTGCAGGTTGGACCGCTTACAATGAGTAATTTTTCAATTTCTTTTATCTACAAAATGAACCTACATCCGTTAATCCATTGCCCATTTTGGTTAGTAAACAGAATGCAGATGCAGAATTTGGAATAGATTTTTTTTTTGTCAGCTGTGGGTTTTGGGTTCGGTCTTTATAAATAGAAAGCGGGTTTCTTTTCCATGCACTGAACACGAATGACGGAAAGACTATTTTAGTCACAACATCAACGTGGATACGATCCACTTTTATTTGCCACTTCAAAGTTCGGTACTGCACTGCACTACCCAGTTCTCTAATGGTGCTAGTAGGAAGTAAAATTATTTTACTAAGCAAGAGTTCAAAAACAGCTAGTCGTGTCGGTCATCAATCGCTAAGTCTGGTGGTCGACAAGCGAAATTGTGTTTCTTCTTTCCTCTGTTCTCAGTAATAACTTTTGTCTCATCTGAAATTGAAACGCCAAAATGAGCACAATCAAAAGTACTTATGACAATTTTCTCGGAATGCAAATGAATCCAGCATGGTTTCTTGTTGCCATACCATATTGCTTGTTTCTGTTTCGCATGCTTTGTTATGTTCCGTGTCCGTGTATTCATAGTTCTAAAAGAGCGAAGACCAAGCCAGAACGTGGACTGGACCGCGTGAAATTTTTGTTTTCTACTGGTTTTAAGGTGTTAGGGAAATAACTCTAAAATACAATACAATAGTGCGCCGAAAGCGATTTGTAAGTATTCACTTCAAGAAGGTTGCAAATGTAAAGTGGCATTTGACATATCTTTGTAATTATCGTCATAGATCGTTGGCTATGAAAAGTAAGGTTTATATTGATTGCTGACTGCTTAGTGCTTACTATACAGGCTAATAACTCGATAAACTCTAAATGACTATATTCAAACCTCTTCTTCAATTTGAATTTCAGAGTACCTGAAAAAACGAGGCGAGATGTTTAGCTGGCTGAATAGTGATGATTCAAAAAAGAAGACTGCCGAAGTATTTGAAAATGTTGCCGGCGAACTTCGGCACATCTACAAAACTAAGCTCCTCCCACTGGAGTCGGCCTACAACTTTCATGATTTCCATTCTCCAGCTCTAGATGATCCTGATTTCGATGCCAAGCCGATGATCATGCTTGTAGGACAATATTCAACTGGAAAAACGACATTCATACGCTATCTACTGGAGCGGGACTTTCCTGGAATCCGAATTGGACCTGAGCCAACGACGGACAGCTTCATTGCCGTGATGCACGGTGACAAGGATGGCATTATACCGGGAAATGCGTTGGTGGTTGACCCAAAGAAGCAATTTCGTCCATTGTCCAAGTTTGGAAATGCATTCCTGAATCGATTCCAGTGTTCGATGGTCCAGTCTGAAGTTTTGAAAGGAATATCGATTGTTGACACGCCTGGAATTTTATCTGGTGAAAAGCAGCGCGTGGATCGTGGTTATGATTTTACTGGGATTCTGGAGTGGTTTGCTGAAAGGGTGGACAGAATCATTCTTCTTTTCGATGCTCATAAGTTGGATATTTCCGATGAATTTCGTCGTTCAATTGAGGCACTGAAGGGACATGATGATAAGATCCGAATTATTTTGAACAAGGTAATTGTCCTTGCGTCTCCTTCAATCTTTATTCAGAAAATTGAATTTCTTCACATACTTTTTGTATCGTTTTATATTTGAATATTAAGTTAATGTGGCTATCAATTTCAGGCGGATATGGTTGACCACCAGCAGTTGATGCGTGTCTATGGAGCCCTTATGTGGTCTCTTGGTAAAGTACTTCAAACACCGGAGGTGGCGAGAGTATACATTGGCTCCTTCTGGGACCAGCCTCTCCGATATGATGCAAACAGGAAGTACGGCTCGATATTGCAGTAATACCTACAAACAAGTTTCTATTTAGAAATTGACACACATTTGTTGTACTTACAGATTGTTCGAAGCTGAGGAACAGGATCTATTCCATGATTTGTCACAATTACCGCGAAATGCGGCATTGAGAAAATTGAATGATTTAATTAAGCGAGCTCGGCTTGCAAAGGTACGGCTCCTCCTACTAGCTATCCTATAAAGTATCAGCATATAATTGTATTTTAGGCTTGTCGTACAACCAGTGAAGCTTTTTCTTGATAGCCTAATTATTTTTGCTATTTGCCTAGGTCCATGCCTACATTATTAGTTCTCTGCGTAAAGACATGCCGTCAATGTTTGGAAAGGATTCAAAGAAGAAAGACCTCATCAAGAACCTCGGTGAAATCTATACTCAACTCCAGCGGGAGCATCAGATTTCTCCTGGGGACTTTCCTGATATTAAAAGAATGCAGGTATAAAAACTATCTGAAATATTTGCGAGAATCAAAAACAAAATGAAGCGAGACTGACAGAATAAGAGATCGTATTTGAAACAGGCGGAGCTCCAGAATCAAGACTTTTCGAAATTCAATATTTTGAAACCCAAGTTAATTGAAACTGTGGATTCGATGCTGGCCAATGATATAGCCAAACTAATGGCCAAGATTCCACTAGAAGACAATACTTCAGCCAAGCAAGGCACAACACTTGTCAAGGGTGGAGTTTTCACTGGACATGCAGACACTAGCACGCCATTTGGTTTCAAGCAGTTTGAAGGTGCGGAGGCAGGACGAGGAGAAACGGAGTGGATCGTCAACAGAGAGAAGCAAAAGTACGACGATATTTTCGACAATCTTCGTGGGTCTGACGGTAAAGTTGCTGGATCAGCAGCAAAAGCTGAAATGGTCAAATCAAAACTACCCAACACAGTTCTTGCTAAGGTATGAAATGAAAGCCGATTTCAATTTCTCCTATCCTATTCTGTAGTTTTCCATTAGTTGCTAATTTTTTGATTTGGTGATCCTTAGGTTTGGAAACTGGCTGACGTTGACAAAGATGGGATGTTGGATAATGACGAGTTTGCCTTGGCTATGCATCTTATAAATGTCAAGCTGGATGGACATGATTTGCCTGAAGAACTACCATCTCACCTTATTCCGCCTTCAAAAAGAATCTTTCATGCGGATGATTAATAGTTACCACCAGTTAACCAAATCCATTCTGACCTCTAGTTAGAGCTGACAAACAGCACTCAATCTATTCTCAATGAACTCGAAGAACAGAATATATTGTATTTTTAGTCGAGTAGCCAACAAAATTGCAAATACGCTATAAATATTTGAAAACTTAACAGTAAGTACCTCATTTCAACTTGTAGAAACTATTCTGATGATGGTCATTAGAGGCTTGTATAAGAAGAAAAATGTAAGCATATGTATGCTTGAGCCTGTATAAGATATGAGCCTGTTTGTAAAATCGCTAGCCAGTTTGTGAAATCCGTAGCGCATACCTCAGCCAATACCTCTTTTCTGCGCTTTAGTCCCAATTAATAAAACTGTAATTAAATAAAACTATTTTAATAAAAATAGTTTCCACCGTTAGAGTTTATTACATTTTTTATTTTGACAATAAATCGTTAAAAAAAGGTATTTGGTATACCGTAGACATCCAAACTGACTCGCGGGATTTAAAAACCTGGTTTCAAATATTCAATAGAGGCTTTAGCATATAGATATGTTATTTATTTTGCTCATAGGAGAGTGTGGAGCATATTGTAGCTAGCCAGCAATATAATACTTAATTTAAACAAACTTGTCGTACTGCAGTCAAACAGGAATTCAAGTACTTAAAATGCAAGAGTGTTCTCCTGGGATTTACTTTTCCCGTCTATTCCTTCAATTTCGCAGAAAGACCAATATGTATCTGTGATTGGCATAAAATGAACTTGAACCAACTTGAACTCAATAGTGTCAATATTTCTTTCCCATCTGTGTCAAGATTAGACATGTACTCATAAGCACAATCAAGCGAAGCCAGGGAGTTTTATCAAGATATGTGCTACATGTACCCATCATGCAGTGCTAATTCCAAAGATACCTAGTTTAAGTAGTTCCCATAGAACAGTCACCGACTTGGCACAAGTAGTACATAAAGTTCACTAATGACAATGATTAGTTAACAGACTGTCGGAAGTTTCGCTTTCTCTAAGTTCATAATTAACTTCACTCATTTCGACAACTATGAACTAGTGCCTTTCTTTTGTATATCTTATCATACAAAAATGTTTAAAACTTTGTAAATTACCAAGTATGAAAATTTATCTCCGATCCAATATGCACCAATATATAGGAATACTGGCTGATTATGTGCTTTACAGTATACGTAAGTGTAATTGACCTTTTTCTTCCTGTAACCGCCTGCTACTTAAACATCTTCTGGTAGTGTTACGGTTACATATATCTTTAATCCATGAATACGTCTTGGGAATATATTCAGCATTAAATATTGAATTAAAAATGTTTGAGGATCTATGCTAAAGGAAAATAAATCCAAAAATATTTTATTAGTTTTAAAAATATTGAGGTCAGAATTTGTGATTTAAGTGCATGCAGACTCATTTATTCTCGCATAATCTACTTGACCTTGTGACCATACCACCCACTGAATATATGGTCCAGCTTCAGCGCAGCGCAAAAAAACAAAGCGCAAAACGATGCTTGGAAATTGTGTATTGTACATTAGTGAGGATTGGGGTTTGGGGTATGATGAGTCAGAAGCGGATCAAAAAGAAGCGCGAAGCTGAATTTCATGTTATCTGGTGTAGGATGAGAAACAGGAGGATTTTTACCATTTTGACCTCGACCTCGAGGTCAATTCCTTCCGCTTTGTCATCTCCGTTCAGGTTATTCTGGTGTTCGAGTGGGAATAGGAATATACAAGGATCAACGCATGTCAGCCCCACTTCGGCCCCTGCCAAGCCCAGTCACTTGAATGTGTTTGATAGACGAACAAAACTATTACAAAGGGAACGGGCTGCCCGTCTCGAGACACCACTTGTCTACGACTATTTGAGAGATGAGGTAATGTCCAATGTCCATGGATGTCTATCTAGGGTACCTAGTGCCAGTAATGTGCGACGTGCGGCTAGTGCAATTTCTTGATTTCAGGTCATTAGATGCTCTTCTACTTCTACTGTGTATTTCTATCTCATTGAAATGGAAAATGATGAGTTTATAGTTTCGCCGTAACTGTCAACTGTCTTGAAATATTTGACACAGCAATACAAAGTCCAGGAAACCATCCGATCTTGACCTGATCTCATAATATGTAATTTGTATCACTGCGTCAATTAATCGTTATTCGTTTCGTGCTCGTCCTACCAATATTCATATTTTCCTCTGTTGTCTGTCCTCAAATGTCAAAGAGATATCACAATGCGACATACTCTTTGACATACTCAAGGCAAAAATTGAGATGCAATGTATGTAGTAGTATGCTACGCACACTTTTATCATCTAGTCTAGAATGTTATTTAATTCCAGGTGGGCTTTGTATTGGCTGATCGAATTATGGATATCAAGCGTGACCTGAAATTAATTTTGGATTTGGGATGCGGAAAGGGTCATGTTCTCAAGTATCTACATAGTGTAAGTCAACCGACAACTTATGATATGAGTGAGTCTGAACGCCTATTGGAAACGCAATAAAAGGCATCGAGAAACCGTCCTTGAGAAGGTTGGATATAATAATTGTTTTGTATAGAGCAATGTGAGTTCAGTAGTTGCAACGGATATGAGTAAAGCTTGGCTTGATTTGGCGATTCCTCCCGTCGATATTCCTTGCGAGAAGATTGTTATGGATGACGAGAACATTACGTTTGAAGAAAATACATTCAATCTAGTCGTTTCGGGTCTCAAGTGAGTTCCTGTAGTTACTTATTTTACGTACTTCTACTTCTGTTTTCATTCTTAGTCGAGTATGCATGCAGTAACAATATTACAGTTAACAATAGGAATTATTTACATTTCTTTCTTTAGCCTGCACTGGGTAAATGACTTACCTTCGACATTTCGTAAGATCAATCAAATTTTGAAACCTGATGGAGTTTTTCTTGGTGCGATGTTTGGGAGTCAAAGTCTCTATCAGTTGCGGTGTTCTTTCCAGCTAAGTGAGTTGGAAAGGAAAGGGGTAAGATCTTGTGAACTTTAAAATGGATTACAGTGTGGAGTGGACATTGGGCATGTTAATGTTTACATATTCATGAATAAGTGTAGTGTAATTCGTGATAGGGAATTGGATCTCATATATCGCCATTTGCACAAATTCAGGACATAGGAGGACTTTTAAATATGACCGGATTCACTATGCTAACAATTGTAAGTTGTTAAGAACTACTTGTTTTTTTTTGTTCATCGCTGCTCATGTTGTGTTCATGTTCATGAGAATTTTGAAACACAAGATGGAGATGTAAGAATGGGTTCTGTTCCCATGATGTAATGATGTGTTGATGACTTTGCAGGACACACAAGATATCAAAATATCGTATCCATCGATATTTGAGCTAATGGAAGACTTGAAGGGTATGGGTGAGAACAATGCTTCCTGGAAAAGAAGTCTGCACTTGAGTCGGGATACCCTATTCTCTGCCGGTGCTGTTTACAAAGGTTTGTCTTTCTAATTTCGCGAACCCTATACAATCTATACAAGGAATTATTTTTTGAGAAATTGAGATGAATTGTGTTCAGAAATGTACGGAAATGAAGACGGCAGCATCCCGGCCACATTTCAGATAATATACATGATCGCTTGGAAGCCGGATCCGTCACAGGTGAATAAACTCAATATTAGTGCAGTTTCGATTTCTTTTGCAGCAAATGAATCGTCGTCACCATGTAACTAACTGATAATTTATCTGTCGCATTTTCAGCCGAAGCCACTGGAGCAGCAGAAACCAGACGTCTCGCTAAAAGATCTAGGCAAAATCAAATAGTATGCTATTTCTCCGCATATACCGAGGTGTGTTTTATGTTCAGCACTTTAGTTATAAGTTAAAGCGAAATCAACAGCTAGTCCGTGATATTTTTTAAACTACTTCTTGCAACACGAGAAAAGTTGTGTCCTACGTACGTTCACAACGTCAAGGTTCGAAATAAAAGTCTCAAGTGCCTAACTGAGTATACCATAGTCAATTGATACATGTTGAGTATTTCATTTTACATGTCAGTAGTCAATATGATTTTATGTGTATTTTATTCAACATAAAAAGTAGTTGGGAACTTTTTTCTTTCTTGAATTCTTAATTTGAGTATTCACAGAACGTCGACCAAGTTTCTCTGTGGGTGGAAATGGTGAAAACACGACAGCTTGTTTTTGGATAATTTTCCCCTCATACAAAGTCAGCGTGATGCGTGATCGTGATCAGTCTGGCTGGGAACATATGGAATAGCGTTCACCGAATCTTAATTTTGCCCTTCTTCATTGCAAAATACTGAGATAGTCACAGTTGTGCTTTCAATAAAATTGATCGATATTTTCAAAAAGCGAAGATTATGCCATATTCCGCTTGAAACCAAAACCACCACACACCATATAATTTCCAATATTTGCCACAGCTGCAAGAGTGCTCTGAAGTATGCGTTGGGCATTTTTCCTTTTCCACCAGTTTTTGTTAAATTTTAGATATATGCAATTCGAACTAGATACGTATAAATAATTTTTACAACTTAGCAATGAGCACAAAACTCCAGCAGTGACCCCATTGAGAAATACCGGCGAGTTATATATGTATCTATCTTAGAAGCTTAGGCCATGATAAATAAAGAACAATGCATTTAATTCTAGCGAAGTAATAACGTAATTTATACAGTCAACGTACGTACAAAGTGGTAAAAAAATATTAGTTAGAAAAGCTATGCCGTCAAGCATTTACTTGATTTCAATGCAGTGTCATTGTTATTTATATGAACTAAAAATGTGAATCTCTTTCCGAATATAATAACAGTACGGACTTCCGCTTTTCAAACTGAGCTAGGTACAAGCACTCTAGTTTGTAGTTAAAAATGGAAGCCTTTTTGATTAATTATAGAATCAAAATGTAACTTTAGATGTCCAAATCAGAACTCCTCCCCCCGTTCTTTCCTGTTTTCAATCATGGTCAAGGTCAAGGTGAAAGCACTAAGGTTTTCATGGTTCACATGGATATTACGAAATGTGGTTCTTCGTCCCGTCTCTCCGTGTAGAAGGATGTTTCAGTGTAAACTCCGGGGTAGTTTGGAGATGCACATTTATATCTGAAATGACGCCAAAGCCGACAATCAGCATTGTCTCAATCTCAATAATCATCATCCTGTATCAACTTCTATTTAAGCTACTAATTTCATGGTTTAAAATAGAGTCGTACCCCCAGGATGTGATGCCGGCCAAGTAGTAGGTGCCCGTGTTATTGCAGACCAATGGACCTAAATAATTTCATTATCTTCAATGCCATTGATCAGAATAAACTCAATAAGGTTATTGTTTGATAACTCTTTCACGCTTCACGTTACCTCCAGTATCGCCCTGTTAAAAAAACGGTAACATGAATTTACTGACCTGTTTGGAATATCATGCTTTGTTTTGCTTGAATTTATTGTTTTGTTTTGCAGTACTCACAACACACGCATCTGTTCCTCCATGGGCAAAGCCTGCGCATATTTGATTCTCTTTATCCAAGCGCTCATTGTAAACAGCCTCGCAGTCATTCTTGGACACGATCGGAAGACTTGCCTTGAGCAGTATATCGGAAGACGGTGCCGTTTCCGTCTGTCCCCAACCTTTGATTGTTTTAGGAAATTTTATATTTCGAATTGTTCATCCAAGACCAATCCGTTACTATTAAGCAAAATTACCTGCAATCCAGCAGAATCCTTGAACGTCATTTCTTGATTCCGGCAGCGGAATACTATTTACATATTGGTTCATGACAAAAGCCGGTTGGATTTCAAGCAGCGCAATATCATTTCTTGTCTTTAATTCGCTGGAAATGTGAAAGGTTCCAATGTTCACGGTGATTTATTGTAAAGTGATAAACGATTTTCCATTGTTGTATTTCGTTTTGCTTTGTGTGCTTACGTGTTTTGGAATCCGGGATGAATGGAAATCCGGACAACATTCCTTATTTGTTGTGTAGCCTCTATGTTGACAATGTTAAGTGTTCCAGCCATTACCTAACGAAGGAGTAGGGGTTCGAATACTTTATTTATAGAACATTGTTGGTGGAAAGAGAGAGAGAGATGTACCAATATAAATATAGCTCCAAGGGCGCTTCAATAGATCATTTCATACCTGAAGATCCGATGCTTCATATCCGTTCACACAATGTCCTCCAGTTACAAGAAACGTGGAGTTTATGATAGTCGCACCGCACAAGTGTATCTTTGGATTTCTATATTGCAGGGATGTCATCCACGGAAATTCACCTGCGGAAATAGTCTTGATTTTGAACAGTTGAAGTACTTATATCTGAGCCAGACAGCATTGCATTAGACCAGAATGTTTAACGATTTGAACCTCTTATGCTTGTCACTAGGGACTTGCGCCTTTTGCTTTGATCCTGATAACATTTGAATTTCCTTTATACGTCAACATTTTTATGATAACTCACTCTAAACAATTCCAATTTCTAATATCATATTCATTCGGCTAAAACTCACCTCAAGTTGTTTTTGCCAAAATCCTAATTTTTTAGCCTTCAGTTAACTACTAGTTAGCCCATGTCCTCTCTCTCTCTCAAATAACGCTAGATGAAAGGAATTCTGGCTAAATCGGATTGGTCACATAAGGTCGCCTAAGTGCAATTTTTTGAATTGAAGTCCAGATAATTTCTGTTTCACAGGTTTTTTTAATGAAAGGAAAACAAATCGGTTTTGGGTAATTTGCATATTAAATAATTCGTCGACATTACTTAGTAAAATCTTTTGAAAAGTTTAGAAACATGGGAGTCCATTGTCTGCTCAAGTGTAGAAATTATTTACGAGAAATATGCATATGCAATGATAATGATCACTGGCATAGCATATGGCACTGATTTTGAAAATGTTATGGACAAAACAAGACGTTCTGCTAAAAATGTAAAAACCAAATGTCCGATGGGATATTTTTGTACAATTTTTGTTGCTGAAATTTAAGATGAACATTGATTTACAATTTACATGTGCTGAAATTTTCAGCCCAATTCATTCTTTATTGGCGCTGTTTTACAGCTTTTTGAACAGTAAAACCAATTGATGGAATGACCCTCGTATCCTTTAAATATTTCCTAACCGACACGAAGGACATGCTTTGGTTGAGTAGGGTCCGCTAATAAAAGTGCCCGATATTATTATTTTTAAATATTTGGAATTGTTAAAAAATCCAAAATATAGCCTACTCCGCTCGAGTTGGGCTTCTCTTGGTATGACACTTAGAATACATAGGTACGTAAAGATTTAAATCCGGGTTAATAATCTAGGGCGATGGCCGTTTCTTTAGATTTATTTTTTTTTATTTTAGCTGATCAATTTGCTGTTAAGATCAGTATCTACTTCATCATCAATTGCAAATGCCGTTTGAAGTTTGAAGTTTATGGAACATTCTTTTGTAAATACCGATGGAACACTAGGACCAATTTGCGCTTACCCTTAAGCGCAGGAACACCTCCGACGATATCCAAGTTCCGGCTATTTGCAGCTGAGTACCATATTGTAAGAATAAGAAACAGGACGAATTCGAACTTCACTGTTTGGTGATAATCCATTACAATTTCCCTTGATCACTCACGAGGTACGATAATAGTCCACAATACTTCAAGAATGCACTTATGAGTTATTAACAGGATCCCAAATCAAATTAGGATAAACACGTATGGGCATTTAAATGCTAGTCGAAGTCGAAAGTGGGCTACAATCTGTGTGTAGGAACGGTGGGCAAGGCAATTGTGAAACGTGCTTGTTCTACGTAGTTTAGAATTGAATTGAATGAAAGCGGACTTGGTAAACTAGTCGTTCAACCAGAGGATTAAGATTATGTCTGTTTATAGCTTATCTTAAAATTGCACTTCAGATTACATAAATTTCACACTTTGTAGGTGGCATCACGCGTTGTAGTATTTCCAATGATTAATTTCCTTTCAGATCTTCATTGTTTCAACTGATGACTATGCTTTATTGATAAGGTCTGTAACCACTGTACTAGAACAATAATTTGCAAGTACAAAATACTGGGAAGTATTCATATATGATTCTTATTTGGACCCTGCGTTGTACTCTTCGTATATTCAACGTTCTCGTATCCGTCCGTATCCCACTTTGAGCTTGTCGTCAATTTTTGACATTTTGAACGACTGGAAAATTCATGAAAGACTGCATTGTATAAATTACTTGCTCATTCAGTTTACGCGTGGACAATTACAATTCTCAATTGTTGACTCAGTTTCATTTGGCAGGATAAGCCATTTGTCGGTTTTGAAGTGGCCGTTTATTTTTAGGAGTTTCAAGTACAATTTTAAATTCGTTGGTTAGCTTTTAGCTCACAATTTACTCAGATATTTGCATCAAATACACATAATATCATTCTGCATTTATAGAATCTCTGTGAAATACAATCAGCTCAATGTTGTAAATTATACGAGTATACATTCGGTAGCTGATTATATCCATAAATAGCTTGATTTAGTGATTTATGGTCACTTGATGCACATTGTCAATTTGGACAATTTTGAGTTAATCTGATGATCAGACAGTTCAAAGGTTGCTCAGTTGCATGCAGACATCACGGTGACGACAGCTGTGAACGTAATGAGCAGATTCATTGAAAAATTTGGTCCAGCGCCACCATTCTTGCCTTCATTCCGGTCACGCTGTCGTTTCTGAAGGTCATCGTGGATTTTGAATAGAAAGACGCAATCTAGTGGCGAGGAGAAGTGTCTTTTAGTTATAGCGGTCATTTTAAAACAAAGGTACAAACATAAAGTTCGAAATTGGAGCATATCCTTGAATATGAAAGTCGAACCAATTTACCTTTTGGGAAGTACTCCTCGTCTTTGGGCATGATGGGTTGTTGATGAGCGAGAATGGAGTTGGGATCATT
The DNA here is from genome assembly GCA_034694025.1 of Ceratophysella scotica. NCBI lineage: Eukaryota > Metazoa > Arthropoda > Collembola > Poduromorpha > Hypogastruridae > Ceratophysella > Ceratophysella scotica. The sequence continues at coordinate 19,780 of JAQFXZ010000081.1, read as the reverse complement.
GGGGTCGAGCGGACCAAGAGTTTTTGCCTCCTGATGTTGATGACCTCCGCCCCCACCGCCGAACTCTCCATCTTCGTCCTCATCATAGTCATCGTCCATGTCCATATCATCCTGATGCTTGTCCGCTGTAATCGGTCCTCCTGCATGAGTATTATCTCCCCACTGATCAGGATTCCGCACGTAGGATTCGGCAACAAGGCGACGGAAAAGCATGTGCTCCGAAGTGCGTGTCAGGAAAATCTTGCCCGATTCCCCAGAATCATCGTTTTCTGATTTCTCAACCTCGTTTTCATGATCATCTTGGACCTTTGGGGCAAACTGGTTCTTGAGGTCTTGCTCGTATTTTACAAATTCATCAAACTGCCGTTTGGAAATGGTGAGTGGGCTGTTAAAGCGGTAGACCTGGACGATTGGACCGCAGACGGATAGGACCTTGTCTGAAGTCCCCAGCTCAGGATAAGCAAATGGGAACTTGTTTGTTTCATAGATTCCAAAAGAGGTTTGAAGTGGCAGAAATTCGTATAAATCATAATTGTATGAGAGCAGTGTCTTTGGTTCTTCGAAAGTTAGCTTTTTCATTGCCGAGATAATCAGATTTATCTGATTGCTCGGTCGATCTCCAATCTGAAACATGCAGTAATTTGGCAACCTATATTTATGTTTTGTGTCCCAGACCCAGACACCTCAGATCGAGTGTCGTTCGTAAATAGTGCGCAGTGTGTTTGAGTTTTGGCCAAAGTTCAAAGGTGCCAGCGAAACCACGACCACGACGCAAGGCAATGTACTCGATTGTGTAATGATTAATGATGAGAAGAATGTTTACAGGGTTTTGACTTTTGACAGCATAATCCTCTCCGAGATAGCTTTGAATCAAGTTATGCTATACCCGCCCAAGCTGCAGGGTTTTTGAACTTCTAATTGCTATTGTATGGATGGACCGAAACCAAACTATCAAGTTAATGATAAGGGAGTCGTAGTTTTCGGTTTCGTAGGTCGAAACCATGCGCTATTGTATATTTAGTATTCGACGAACCTCGAAATCAACATTCAGTGACACAACGTTGTGGGCGGAGGGAACTTCGGCAGAATTGTTTTTCCGAATGTAAATATTCCAAATCTCCAAACCAGTCCTGCAAAGAGACGGATTTTGTAGAGAATGCACTTCCCAGCATAATTCTAAAACGCCTTACTTGTCGTTCAAATTCTGAATTTTTCGTCGAGTAATGAAGCTGCGGTACAAGGCATAGAAGCCGTTCAAATCACCTCCTTTCACTGAATCAGGTCTTGGCCCATTATTCATTTCGATGCTCACTGATGTAAAAATGGACTTAGATAGAAATTATAGACTAAAATGCTCCAGAAAAGTTGTTGAATAAATACGTACACTGGAAAACATCACTGATGCTAGCCTGCAGCTTGTATCTGGACGATCCATAGTTATTGGCCCTGAAGATAAGAGATTCAAAAGCTCTGCCCTGAATATTTGATGGGTCATCCAATGGAACAACGACTCGCTTCTCCACAGGTGTCGAGTATTTGGAGCACTCGCTCTCCTCCGACGAGACCAATTGACCTTGAGTACACAATTTTAATTTTATAGTTAACAGAAAATAAGTAAAAATATAGGGGACTTTTGAGTTACCTGTTCCAATACAAAACAATAGCAAGAAAGTAAAGCAAATCATGTTTGTCGAACTTTTTAGTCCGAGAATAGTCCGCTTAACATATCTCGGTTTACGGGAATTCTTTCTTCTTTGAACAACTTTAGATCAAGTAAATATTCTCGACGATTTATAAATTCAAAAAGAATTTAGCATGTTCTTTCCAATTCAAAAGTCGTGAAATCTAGCATAAAAAACCAGGGAAAAGTCAACAAGCCTTTCTAAATCTAACAACAACTGCTGCCTGTATCTAAGGGAAACCAGAGTCTGAATTTGAAGGAATACATAAAAAAGTCGACAAGGCGGTCCCAGAGCCACAATACAAGCTAATATGATACGGGGATTATGTTATGTGTAGTGGTGGGTACGTGGCGTATTTTATCTACCCCGTTCTTCTGTGGAAATATGGAATACATATGTACCGTATACATGTCCAATTTTGTTCAGCTTTCATCCACCAAACGATTGATAAACGATGTCTGACTTATTTTTTCGGAATAAAAATTTGTTATCAAAATACCTAGGTTGATTTTGAAACTACCGTTATGCAACAGCAATGTGCATTTTTGTTCTCAGTGAACAAGAATCATCAAGGCTCATGCAGGCGGACAATCATCAATAGCATGAAATCACCGAATGTTAGCTATTCGAAAGACGGAAAAATTCACTCGATTCTACTTTATGGGAAGAGAAAATGTAGGCTGCATTGCAAATGGAATCGAGAATCCCAATCTCAAACACCACGGTTAAGCAATCAACCATTTAAAGCAGTACTTTACAAGATTGAATATGTATTCGGCAAAGCATTTTTTGGAAGGCTGGAACGTATTGTGTAAGCTCGTTTTTGCTTAATAAAACAAGAATGGTTCAATACGTCGATTCTTCCAGTCTATCACATATCACAAGGAAAAGCAAAGTTTGAAGGTTGAACAAAGTAGAACTTCTGACCATGATGTCGATATTTATTGCAGAATCATCAAGAATCCATTCAAAGTCACTAAGTAAAATATTTAATGCAAACGTAGGTACACGTAAAGCAGCATGGGCATCATCGAACTCGAATTGGTCCAACTATTCCAAACCCAAAGTTCGATTGCATGATGGAATTGGAAGTGTGAGAGGTGGTCAATTCCGAGCGTGTCTCATACTCAAAGTTTGGTTTCTCTGATTTCATGCTATCTTCCCCGAAACCAAATAATGTTAATTTTTAATGAAGTTCCCAAAAACAAAAAGGGATTGCTAAAGGTGAACCTGGAATACAGTGGCCAGTTAGTCCTTCATGGAAACTACGAATGTCCAGCTAATTTCTGTAAGTTCCAGGACATGAAATCCTTAGCTATCAGATGGTGTAGACTTTACCCTGTTGTTTTAACCTGTTTTTCACAAAGTCTGATTTCAGTGTTATCACAAACTGAGTTCCAATACAAGCACATCAATCTTGGTAAGTAAGCATAATAGTCGAACACTGAGCATAGCTTACATAAAGACTAACTAAACCCGTTCGTTGTGCATTTTCTGTGCAGGAGTTGTGATATCACCGGGATTAACCCAAATCGGCGATTCAGAAACAATAGAGAGTGAAATCAAGAACGCTTTATTCAATGCAAACAATGTTGTTTTCCTTGGGAATATTTCCAACAATAATTTCAATGCCTCTCGTGTGTCAAATATCACCATTTTCCACTTTCATTTGGATGATGACTTCAGTCTGCTTCCTGACATGGTCTTTGTTTTTAGTTTTCTGGCCTGTCTGGAAACTCATAATTTGAATGAGAGATTGACCGAAGCGTTTGGCGCAGTGGGTCATGTTGCACTTACAGGTAACTTCGTTTAGGTCTGCAATCTGCAAGAATATAGCTAAAATTATGCAACCCGGCTTGATTTTAGATCCTGGTTGTCAAAGACTTCCCGTTTCTACATCACTAACCCTGCCGCTCACGTGGTTCACACCCACAGACAGTATCCATCAGCTGCTGGTCGATTTGCGCTTCCAAAATTCGCTCCCGAGATGGAGGTCGGTCATTGTGATTTGCGATATTCAGACAGGTGAAGGAACGTTGCAGGCCGTGTTGGATGGAATGGCAAATCAGCCAAATATTCCTGAATTAACAATGTCTGTGTTTACGGTTGACAGCTTGAGTCCACTGAAATCTTTGTGAGTTATATGTACTATGTACCTCTGACCTTCACTACTCTGCCCGAGTCGATAGCGATAAAATCTGATTTCAAAAAATTATGTAGTGATCAGCAGTTGGATGAAGTCTTTGGATTGTATCTGAACCAGGAATTGCAGTTCATCTTTGCGTCCCAAAGCATAAATATTGCTCCTCTGTTGGAGTCGGTTAGTTACACCAAATTTCAATTAAAAAGAAGTCAAATGATTGTTTTCCTATCATGTTTTGCTGGATAGGCCAAGAGAATGCGTGTATTAACTCCCGCTACTCAGTGGTTGCTCATCTCCACGGATCCTGAGAAGAGCATAAGGGGATGGACAGATATCACTAGACGGATTATCGGTGACGGTGTTAACGTTGCTCTTGTTTCAAACTATTCGGACATTGTGATTAACAAGGCTGTAAGTAACGTTACGCCAAAGCCAGGTGTTATTTTTCAACAAAAGAAAATGGTTCCGATGCCGATGCCAGCCATTAGCCATCAGCGCATAAGGCTCACAGCTTGAATTATTTTGTTTCTCTTGTTTCTATTCCAATAGGAAGCATTGTTATGCCAAGTTGAGTCGATACTTACGATACTTTTCGACAGTGTGGAAAATGTCACGGATCATGAGTTTAATACATTTCTCCAAGTATCGGACGAGGAATGGGGCATAATTCAGCCGAGTCGCCTTGAACGTACCGTGTCCATAATATCTCAAGTTTCCGTATGACTAATATTCTAATAATTGAGTAGATGAACAATCACATTTGAAAATATGATAGTCGAACTTACTTGCTCCCAAGGCACAATTGGAAACTAAAGTTATCAAGAAATGTAAGAGCTCGAATCGATGGCGACTCGAGGCTGCGGAGCATGGCCGATTTGGAAAACGCGTTTTTGAAGTGGGAGTCTGGAACCCGGTCACTGGGCTTCGTCTAGTGGATGATTTATTTCCTCATGTCACAGGCGGATTTCGTGGAAGGGAAATTGAAGTTACGTCCATGCATGTAAGCCGCCTAATTGGCATGTGTTTTTAGCGATATGCATTTTAACAGAAACCGAATGTAATAAAAATTCCTGGATTTCAGTATCCACCCTGGCAAATATTTCTGCCAGATCCAAACAATCCCAGTAATATAACTTACACAGGACTCATCTTTGAAGTGGTCAATCACATGGCAGACACTCTGAACTTCACTTACAAAGTTCTGCTGCCACCTTATGGGACATGGGGTTTACCACAAGGGGATGGCAGTTGGGACGGCATGACGGGCTTGGTGGCTAGTGGCGAGGTAAAGATGTTGGGCTAATGGTTGATGAATCTTATTTAACTAACAGAAATGTAATCTGTTAGGCACTGCTCGGGGTTGCAGCTTTTACGGTCTCCCCTGACAGGTCACGTGTAGTGAACTTTACCAGTGTTCTGGAGCGAGAGGCATATTCATTTATGGTTAATCGTCCGACAGAGCTTTCACGGGTTTTGCTATTTGCACAACCTTTCACGTTGGATGTGCGTCTGGCAGAATTGGTGTACTATTATTGTAGTCAGAACCATTTTTATTGAAATCCCGACTGAGAAACTAACAGCAGGAATTTTCAAAATGCCTATTCCGACATTCGGGATTATGAAAAAGCGGTTCTAACTTCAGAAATAAGCGGAATTTTTTTTATTTTATATGAAAAAACTAATCTTCATGTTGTATACATTGCTGAAACCACTCAGGTGTGGATTTGCATTGGATTCGCTGTTGCTCTAGTGGCTCCAGTTCTTTACCTGGTACATCGCTACAGCGTGTTCTACAAGTTTCACGCTGCGCGAACTGAGTATGGACTATTTCAGTTGAAAAACTGTTTTTGGTATCTTTATGGTGCTCTTCTTCAACAAGGTACGTTGAATTCAGCATTAAGGCATTTTTTGATTTGTAAAATATCCCGGATATCATTTTCAAAATCTACCAGGAGGAACACATATTCCTGATGCTATTAGTGGGCGTGTTGTGGTGGGGTTCTGGTGGCTCTTCGTGCTTGTCGTTGTAACGACTTATTCTGGAAACTTGGTTGCATTTCTGAGTAAGTGCCCGCTTACTGGTTTACACGCATTTCATATTTCAAATTTCAAAATCAAATATTCAGTTCCTTTTGATTACTTTCAGCCTTTCCGAAAATCGAAAATCCTGTGAACACGTTGGATGATGTGCTGAGCTACTCTGGCGTTACAAGTTGGGGCATAACCGCAAATTCGGTGATTGAAGGGTACTTGAAGGTAGTTTTTCCACTCAATGCTGATCAAATACATAGCAATGAATATTCGTATAATCGTATAATGTACCTATTGAAATTCTTATATGTATTAGACCTCCAGCAACTCCAAAATAAAGCTTCTGAATAAATATGCCATACGGCATCCTGCTTTCAATGAGACGGTACTGAACATGGTGAAATATGACAATCATGCCTACATCGACTGGAAAATTGCACTGCTGACAACACTCCGAGATCAGTACAAATTGACCGGAGTATGTGAATACGCGTTGGGTAAGTTTGAATCGAAAATAATCTATTGCTTCGAAAATAACCGAAATAACTAATTTTAATTTATCGAATTGATTCAGGGACGGAAGACTTTTTCGAAGAGGAAATCGCCCTGATCGTCCCCCCAACTAGTTCCTATCTTCCTCTGTTTGACAATGAAATCAAGGTTATGCTGGAAAGTGGCTTAGTGAAAAAGTGGAAATCCCAATTTTGGCCGCAGAAAGACAAGTGCTCGGCGACAGCTTATGGAGGAGTTGTATCGAATCGAACTGTGTCCATCAGTGACATGCAAGGTTCCTTCTATTTACTACTACTGGGCTTCTTCATTGCCCTAGTTGTTCTTCTGATTGAATTCTGTCTCTTCAAAAGAGAGAAGCAGAGAATGATCGACACTCTAAAAATATTTGTAACTGCCAATAGTCGAGCGCAATTCTGGCAGCAAAAGAAATACCCATTTCTCAATTAATTCAAATTAAACTATTGTCCTTTGCATCCACTTAAGCATATTGAAACGTACTCCATGTATACAAACATTTTATTGATACACTTAATTAAAGTATATCGGTCATTTCGTTGGTTCTGCTGGATAATTTCTCGTTACATCAGCCAAAACGTGATTATTCAACGACTAGATTAAGATATTCCATGTGATGTGTACTACACAAATCATATTTACAATCTAAATACACGAATTTAAATCATGATTTGATATTATTCTATGTAGTGTTCTTTATTTCAGGGTCAGACTAAAGTTACAGATTATCGCGTGATCCGCATTCTTTGGCTCGTGGTTAAATATTAGATTACAGTCGATGATTGAATTTTGAGTTGGAGTGCTGCTGACAGTTAATTCTTAGCACCAAAATGGTTTGGATTGATAGTGATAAACGCGAGGACGTGAGAACATGAAGTTATGCGGATGAGCCCAGGACATGTAGCGAGCTCCGTACTTCTTTCCCAAATATGGTGGCCATTCACACTTTTTCGGTTTGCAGAGAGGCTCATTGGAACAGCCACAGACAACGTCACTGAATTCCATTCGTTGGTCTTCGTTGTACCGTCGCCAGTCTCGGTTGTATCCATATCTCCTGGTTGCGCTGGAAAATTGAAAATTCCCAAGTTTTAATTGGTTTTCGAACCGAATGACGCAATTTGGTCAGAATTTTCTATTTAGAGTTGTGTGTCAGTGAAACTTTGGTTATTTTAGCCAAATTCTGTATTCACAAGTTTCTTTGTACTACTAAATGTGAGCTTTAATAAATAACATTGTTTTTCAAATCTGTGCACTTTTAGCGCGAATTTCGTCACATTAGTTTTAAAAATAATTGAAAAGCGACAAAACTTGCGATATGTGATGTGATAAGTTACAGCATTACCATTCATCCTGTTCAGGAAGGTCCCAGGTACAGCAAACTGCTGGGCCCATCAAGGCCCTGACCTTATTGCATCCCAACCCACAGTCATCAGGTCCTGGTTGAAGTCGACAGTCGATGTTCTCCGGGGTCACGATGTCTGCCACAAAGTCGGCCCAGCCTTCTTTAATGAGTGGGTCCTGGAACCATGGCTGATTCTCATAAATCCCGAGACAGGAAATGTCCGAGTTCTTGGCCCAGTAGTTTTTGAACTTGTCACAACAGTTTTGTCTCTTACGACAGTCAGGAACACATCGAGGACGAATGTAGTAGGGCGGTTTGACAGTACACTTTCCGATTCCACAACTCGGTTTCCCAGAAATTAAGGCTACTGGAGGAGAGTAGATTCGACGAACATCCGAAACGTGTGTAGAGAAAGGGTTACGACAATCTTTGCAAGCCATGTTGGGACTTGGGAGTATTTAAAGTATTTCTGTGAGAAAACGTAAATTAAGGCTTTTAGGAGCTGAAGAATAATTCTATTTCTGACTAAGATCCGATGTTCAACAGTTTTAGTTCCATTCCAGACCAGATTGTAACAATATTGAACTGGAGTATTTGTTTACGAGCATAATTAACGTTGCCATGTAAATATGCGTAATAGTTTTGGTGTAAAACGTGATCCAATTTAAATAAATAGTAACGTTTCATTTATTCTTGTAAAAGTTTATAAAAGGTGCAGTAAACGGTAAAGAAATTACTGAATTTGGAATGAATTTAGCGAGTGAACCTTCAAGTAGTTTTAGAAAGTCTGAATAATTCGCCTATAGCTGAATTGAATCATAACGATAGAGAATGAATTCAGCCGAGTTTAGAAAACGGGGTCATGAAATGATAGATTTCGTAGCTGACTTCATGGACAAAATACGCGAGAGATGCGTGTTACCAGCCGTTCAACCCGGATATTTGGCTAATTTGATTCCAGCCGATCCACCAGAAAAACCTGAAGCATGGGGGACGATTATGAAGGATATTGAGCCCTGCATCATGGACGGCGTGAGTAAATTGGGAAATTTCAATTCTAACAATATTCAGCAAATATGTTCAGCTTTACTGAATTACTACGCAGATGGCACATTGGCAACACCCGAACTTCCATGCCTACTTCCCTTCCGGAAATTCATGGCCATCTATTATGGGAGACATCCTTTCCAACGGCTTTGGAATATCCGGTGCTTCCTGGGTTAGAATAGAAATTGCTCTCATTGTACATTAGATGGAAAAAGTTTGCAGAAAGGTGAAATGACATTCTAAAGTTTTTGTTACTCTCTTTTGATAATGCATTTGCAAACCAGCAAGCGTGCCCTGCTGCTACAGAGTTGGAAATTATTGTATTGGACTGGGTAGCCAAGTTTCTTGCACTTCCGGAGTTTTTTTACTCCAACTTCTCAAATCCGAAGAGCATGGGTGGCGGGCTCATACAGGTAAAGACACTTCCACAGTTCCTGAGCGACTCAATATATTAAAATGATCATAACAAACACTACCATCAGGGGTCTGCGTCCGAGTGCATTTTGCTGTCCATGATCGCCGCACGAGAAAGAGCAGTTAAGGAATTGAGAGCTCAATACCCGATGAGACATCGAACAGTCTTGCTCAAGATGCTTGTTGCGTACGCCAACAATCAATCCCATTCTTGTGTACAAAAAGCTTCAATGATTGCCAACGTCCACATGCGTCTTTTGGAACCAGGAAGCCGAGGTGCGCTGGGAGCCGAAGCTTTGAAACAGGTTCGGACAATCTTAAACATGAGATCACTTCTGATCATTTCAAGAATGTTCTTTGACTGTATTTTACAATGTGCTTGTCAGGCCATACGAGAAGACAAGAAGAATGGCTTCTTTCCATTCTTCGTCAACGCAATCCTCGGCAGCACCAGCATTTGTGCTTTTGATGATTTGGAGGAACTTGGTCCAGTGTGTAGAAAGGCAAGCATTTGGCTTCATGTGGATGGAGCTTATGCTGGAAGCTCATTTGCTTGTAATGAAACACGATATTTGAGTCGAGGAATGGAGGTGGGTAGCAAAAACTGCACCATTGTTGAACAACAAAGCCTTGAATAGTTTGCAGCACTATTATAGTATTATGTATTTCAGTACGCTGACTCATTCAACTGTAATTGCAACAAGTGGATGCTAATTAATTTCGACTGCTCCTTGCACTGGTAATGAATAAATAATCTTCTAAAATAACATTCCCACATAATGAACTGGATTCAGCATCAGCATATTGAAATATTAATAACAAAATCGTTTTCTATTTCCAGGTTTAAGAACAAGTACGACATGATTGATTGCCTCAGTGGGCACGACGAGTCTCTTCATAGCAAATTGATCGTGGACTTTAGGGTAACATTATATATGAATTTGAAGAATACGAGTGATTTCGTATTTTCAAAAATAAATCGATTGTTGTTACTTATTAGCATTGGAGTATACCACACACCAGACGGTTCCGTGCTTTGAAGCTTTGGTTTGTGATTCGGTCTTATGGAGTGGAAGGTATTCGTGCTTATATTCGAAGGCAAATGCAATTCGCCAAAATATTTGAAAAGTACGTCTACCGCGATCCCAGGTTTTTTGGCATTGGAGAGACACGGGTGGGTGTAACGAAAACTACTATTGTACGTGATTTTTTATGCACAATTAACTGATTGTAGTATATTCATCTGAATATTTCGTGGATAGACTGGTTTATGCTGCTTCCGACTTCTTGGACCAGACAGCATCACCATCAAATTGCTTGAGGCCATCAACACATCCCGAATACTTCACATGGTTCCAGCCTCATTTAATGGACAGTATTTGATTCGGTTTGCACTTTGCTCTGAAGACAACAGTGACTCCGACATTGGTAAGTCGCGCAGGCGCGTGGCCAGGAAGGGACTTTGGGGGCTCGAGCACCCCCCAGAACCGTTTAATTAATTTCTTAATTATTAAGAATTGAAATTTTTTAGAGGTTTCGGCTACGCTGGACCTAACTAGCTCACTCAACCAATAAATACAGTCGTTTTGCTGGCTAGTTGAAGTCAGCATACAAATTTTCAACATAAAAATGATTCCTGAAATATGCTGTGAAGTCAGCATACAGAAAAACTCAAAGTTTTCAGATTTGAATGAATCTTGCAACTTGTGACAATTGAGAAAAGCTTAAATGTAAGGTTTGGTTGTGCGGTCGCCTCATGGGCCTGCGCTGCAGCGCACCAAGTGCGGCTTAGTTTGTGATCAAGATCTAGATATATCGTATATATCCAAATGCTAACACTATGGTACAGATTCTTGCCACGCTTCCCGTTTTCACCTGTACGGCGGAACGGACATTTTCGAATTTGCGTCGACTCAAAACATATTTACGGAGTACAACAGAAGAAGACAATGGTTGGTTTAGTCTTACTTAATTTGCACCGAAAAGTGGATATCAGAACCGAAAAAATTTCTGAAATCTTGCTTAAAAGAAAAACACGCAAGCTTAGCAAATACCTAACTAAAGTATTCCGTTGGAAGTTTGCATTGCTTCTTTATTATACAAGTGAGCTCCCCCCAGAGGTCAAACCTGGCTACGCCCCTGAAGTCGCGAGTTCTACTCGACATAATCCTAGTCATCAGTCATCATACGTCAAGTACTCAAAGTACAATGCCTCCTCTTTGTACAGCATCCTGTTGAACCTTTAATTTTGTATGCTAATTTTGCTACATAGACTATGCTTGGAAAGTAATTTCCATGTATGCAACGATCATGATTCGTCAGTTTGAGATGGAAAAACATGAAGATCTGAAGCACATGGATAAGCTCCTGGAGGCCCAACAGATTATTGACAAATCCCAGGTCGGCGTATTGCTTGAAGAAGAAGAGGAGACGCTAGAACGAAAGTTGTCTCAAACTGCTGTTTCGTCAATTAAAGAAATTAATCGGCGCAGATCAAGCGGGGAGGTTGACTACATCATCTTTAGTTCTTCCAATCTGGACTGGTTCTTCCAAAGCGAACCTTCGATCCATGAAATTAACAAGGATGCGCGTCGATGACCACATCCAGGCCACAAGAAGCACATTTCAGAATCCGGTCCAGATTCATCAAACAAAAATAGATTTTCACACCTTATTGCTGCGTCAGGCCAGGTCACCATAAACACTATAAGACGGAGAGCAGGGTTATTGAAACTACAATACCTACTCTTAAAATACCATAACTGATGGAATAAATTCGAAGCATACGTACTTGGCAAACGTTCAATTTAACTAAGGTTCATCAGTGTCAGGAGTCGAAATGCTGGCGGGGGAAGGGGATTAGTCGGATCGGATCCGAATCCGAAATAACAAGGTTGCGGTCGCGTGGTCTTATTTTCACTGGTGTTTAAAGCCTGCGATGAGCATTCGAATGTTAATTTGGAGCGGGCGGATTTGAGAATTCATCTAGTCACCTGCCTGTACTTGTGGTGAAAACTTAAAATTCGGCTTGCGAAATTGCAAATTGCAAATGACAAACTAGTAATTATTGCATATTATATTGACTGTTCCAGCTCGGGTTGTTGTGTACTATTGACTTTATGTTCATATCACAAATTAAGACATACGTGTACAAGTGGCGACGGTTAAGTTAGCGAGTGGCAAGATTTTGAGAGGATTTGCACGAGACTTGGGCAAGTTAATTAGTAAGTAAAGAAAGAAGGAACAACTATTTGATCAGCTGTAATTGTAAGCGCTCGGCACCTTCGTAAACCGTTGCAGTCGTAGCCGTACAGCCATCTTCCTTCGGCTCCAAGAAGCTTCACTCAGATTTCATCACAAGAGGAGACGGCTATCTTCTTTCTTCACTGCAACTAACACTGAACACGTCCTGTTTCGATTTCGATATGGATTCCATTAAAAACTGGCAAGGTATATTCTATTCTGGTCAATTGTGTTGCATGTTATTCTAGATTCTATACACACTACACTACCACTATCAACTATGTAGTTCAATTCAATATTCAATAGTTGAAATATAATTGAAGATTAGGAGTAGAACTGCTGAGGATCAAATCTTGCACTGATGACTGAAAAACTGAAGTGCCATTTATAGTTGATGATTGGCTTTAATCACTTATGTCAATTCACAGCTGCTAGAGACCAACTAAGAAAGTGGCGAGAGGACAACGAAAGGAAGAGTGAAGAAGTGGTGTCTCTTTGGAATAACTTCATTGATGGGCACGCGAAAAGTCTTGGTGATGAAAGTAAGTTCTCTTACATCTTACGCCACGCCGTATTTACAACACGACCCAGGCACAAATCAACTCTTCTGGACGAAGTTCCTCAGTACTTCTGATTCAAACCAGCCCTAATATTTATCCGCCCTAATAAAATATATTTTTATGCCAGAATGGATGGTTCTGGAACAACTTGTCATTGCAGCATTGGATACTCACAACTATTCGACTGCAGATGAAGCTATTATAGAGTTGAAGGCCCGCTTTCCAAACAGCGACAGAGTGAGGTATGTTTCAGGTGTTGTAAACGGCGTGAATACGTATTTATGTTACAATAACAAAACCTTTTGTTGGTGTTGCCTAACGTAATCTTTGTTGCGTTTCAATTTCAATTGTCAATAGGTACTTACAAGTTTTAAGACTGCAAGCCTTAGAAAGGTTTGACGAAGCTTTGAAAGCCTTAGACAGTATGATAGCCAAAGATGCCACAAATTCGGCCGCATATAAAAGAAAAATTGCCATCCTGAAGAGCCAAGGGAAGACCGTCGAGGCCATCAAGGAATTATCCGACTATCTCAACAAGTACGCTGGCGATGGACACACGGAAAACATTGTATATACTGCTCAGTTTCAAAAATTCTAATTTTAATCATTGTGCCGCATTACTTCCAGATTCATGAGCGACCAAGAAGCCTGGTCCGAATTATGCGATCTCTATCTGGGAGAGGGTGACTACAATCGTGCAATCTTTTGTGCAGAAGAGTTGATTCTTCATAATCCACACAATTTCTTTGTCCACCAAAGAGCTGCAGATATTCGGTACACGATGGGTGGAATTGAAAACCTCAAAATGGCCTACAACTATTACAGCCAAGCCATAAAGTTAAATGAGAACAGTATTCGGGCTTTGTTTGGATTATTCCTGGTAACGGCAAGCATATACTATAATTGTATATTCGAAGTTAAGTGGAAACCGAACTTTAAAACGCATTTTTATGAATTTCAGGCGGGCTCCAATCTTTCGACGAATCAAAAAGTGCCTGTAGCGGAACGAAAGGATTTTGTTAAAACAACTTCTTGGGCTGCTGATGAAATTTCGCAAAGGTAGAAACGCAATTATGTATTTTGTATTATTATTATGTATTTCAATCTTTCAGGAATCATTGTCATATTCATATACATTTCCAAAATTCAACAGATATAATGCACAGAGGGGAGCTGGCAGCGAGGAGCAAGTTGACAATATGCTGGAAGGAATGATGGGGACCTTGCAGATTCAATAGCATAACACAACATTCCATTCCCTTAGCCTTTAGTCGAGCTCGTGCTCGTGCATATACTATCCGATTGTTTGAGAATGACCAAGTACCAACTGTAAAATAGATTGAGCTTCAAATCCGCGTTTAAATTGTTTTGGTAAAATCCTGTTTTATATCCTACCGGCGTAGTATCTAAGAGTAACGCATTTCCAAATGTGTAAAGGCTTAAATTGAACAGTAGTTAACAAATTCTTAGGAAAATACAGCGGGAACTGTGCTAATAGTTCGAATATGGAAGTTTATCGTTTTGTGAAATATGAATTGTAAATAATTGTTTACAAATATTGAAACATTGAAGGAATACATTTGCAGCACTGCCTTCTTTCCAGTCTTATATCACCCGGTCGTTCCATTTAGCTAATACTACGTTTGTATGTGTAAGTCTGTAATCTGGTCCTTTCGATGCACATGGTACAATTCGTCTAAGAAATATGTTCATTTTTATTTGCAAGAAGCCATTTACAAATAAATGGTTATGGAGGAACTTTGGCGAAGGGATAATATCACAAACCCTCATTTGAGCATAAAATATATAAAAGTCTCAATTTCTGAAATTCGCCACTTTCGGACTGTGGTCGGCTTTGACGTCCGCAGCGGGCCGGAAGGTAACATACGTATAGAGGAGGCTTCCAAATACACTGAAATTAAAGGGCGATAACGATAATTCAAAATATTGATGCAACCAGCGTCTCAGAAGCTGAGGATTCTGTACAATACAAACAACGTTTAGCTTCCGTACCTGATATTGATGCCCACAAAGTTGAACCAGTCGAATACAAAGTCATGGAAAACCATCCCGACGTAGGTGACGGAAACATTTTTGAGACAGCCAATAATTGAAGTAGTCAGGGCTGAATTGTAGTGCGTGCACATGACCACACTGGCATTGAGCAAAAATCCCATGACACAAGACAGGAGGAAGCTGGCAACGAATAAAGGATCATTCCATCCTTCAAACTCCAGAGCCTGTGCGTGCAAACGATCCAGGGTTAAATTGAAGTTCTAATGATCATACGATAGTGCTTGAGAAATGAATAATCTAACCAGGTCAAGCTCTCCAGCTACGTAGGCGACTAGACTGGCAGGTAAGAGCATGAAGAGTGCGTTGTAGTACATGAGACCGTATTGTCCATACTCCCTCGATTCCAGTTTCTTCTTGATGCAAATTCCATTGGCAGATGTGAAGAAATTATTGAGCGTGAGTAGTGAGTAGCCGCGGAAGCTGAAGGCAAGGTCGTTCCTGAGAAAATTTTGGAAATATTATTTTAAATTATTATTTCGTGTTACTTGCAGTTGAAGTTTGCAGTTTAAGACGTTCTTGACATCGCGAATCACGAACACGAAGGTCAATCAATTGCGATTAGTAGATAATGGAGATGAGAGACAATAGTGCCATCTATTGTATATTGTATTTAAATAGTTTGCTTTACCCTGCTGCCAGAATCGCTCCTGCGATCATAGTGTAGACTGATATTTGGACGGCTATGTTTGGCTTGACTCTGCGTTGTAAATATTTATAAATACACGGTTATCACAGCGTAATCCCAGTGGAATCATGCCCAAGAATACTCGTTATCTGTACCTGAGGAACCAGACTTCGCCAATCATAGTCATTAGAATTGAGAACCGTCGAAGAACGGTGAACATGGGCAGACTTATCTCCTTTGTACCTCCGAGGCCTGTCATGGCGTTTCCCAGAAAAATGAGCGGAAGCGGGAAGATCTGCGCAAGAGAATTCCAAGTTCAAGTGGTGAAAAACCCCCAATTATTAAAAACCAAGATGGAGGAATTCGCCACCATAATATATAGACTGTCCCCTTTGGGAAGCACTTTCCACGTACCTTCCGAAACGTATCCCTTCTGAGCTCAGGGTAGGTTACATATCCAAATAGCTTAGCGATAAAAAGTATCACAATTGTTGCAAGGAGTTGACCGAGGCAGAGAACTTGAAATGACGGAAATCTATCGAATTAACAAATGGTACAAATCAGTATTTGGGTGGCATTTTGCAAATTAGATTAGACCTGTGTATCTTTTCACAATCCAAGAGTTTATGTCATTTCACAGAGTTTAGCGAATCTCAGAGTTCGACCAAGTTCCATTATTTAGCTCTCAACTTTACTCGTCATTCATCTTCTATAACCAAATTACAAAAACAATATCAAACAAGGGAACGGAGAACCGTTCAATCATTTTTTATCCGCACAAGACGCAGGTAAATGTTGAAGATAACCACTTCTGCATTTGCGGCCCGATTTACACTATCCATTGACAGTTAATGGAGTGAGTTTCAGAACAAAGTTCTGGATGGACTGCATGATTTGGAAGGAAAAATTGATACCAGCCAAGCCAATCTAATAACATGGAAATATTTGGAATATTGGCAAAACATTTTATTCATTTTGACTTATTGATTTCATTACCCATATGTTGTGAGAATGAGCTTATTCACCACCGTGATGAGAGACGAAGAAGCGGAATAATACAATGCTGACCACAGCTTCGACATCTCCGCCTTGTATTCTTCTTCTTGTATTTCACCAACAAAACAACACCGCGAAACTATTCCACAAGCCGTGGCAGTGATGCCCAGTTCAAACTAAAGTCACGGATATACATGATGTGATGTTGGTGTTGCTCACTTGGTAGGAGATGACTTGTCGGGACGTGGGCACATTAGATGAAGTTATTGATTTCGGGAGTTCATGTGGATTCAAAACAGGGAGAAAAAGAAAAAAACCCGGTTCGCCTGGTTTGAATCAAGACCCTATGCTCCCTGATCCAGATGTTCAAACTCGACTGGGACTGGGACTGGTTAGCCCATCTGCAACCACCAGGCACCGACGACTCATGAAATCGCATTTTCTTTCCTGCTTTCTAAGAACACCAAACGTGATTTGGATTAGGCTAATCATTATAGTAGTGCGGCCAGCAGTGTCGACTGTCGACAAGGCATGCACTCTTGTCCATTCCCATTTTCACATGCCGTGCTTTGCTTGGATGAAGTTGGATGAACTGAAGATGTGGATAGTGGATATGGTTGGGATTTGGGATGGGATTATTGGGATGTGGGATGAATGTTGAGTTCACCCTTTTCTCTTTTTCTGGCGTCTGTCCGCTAACCTATTGCGTGACCTAATGTATTGTATCGCTACATTTCATATTCACTGTATACATGCATTAGTTAACGTGTCACTTCTCTTGATCTGCCTAATAATAAGAGTACTTTTATTAATTATTCCTCTTGGTCAAACTTAATAGAACTCACGTAAGACAACTTTAACCACAACCCACAACAAGCATTTTCGTGTGTGGGAAGGAAAAGATAGCTGATATTACGTAAGGCGACAATAATTGGGCGGTGACAATTGGGCGAGGCGACAATTGAGCGGCGACAGTTGGGCGGCCGGTAGTTAAATCGCCCTGAACTTAGAATTATAGTAATTCATCTTATTGCACATATGAAATATGAATTTCCTGCATCTTTTCATGATTTAAGTCGGATTTGAAAACAATTTATGGTCTATGCAGAATGAATACTATATTAATGAATTTAAACAAAAACAAAAGGAGGAAATCAATAATTTGCAATAAGTTATTGAATGCTCTAGACCAAACAACTTCCTAATATTCTCTCCGCCCAATTGTCCACGCCGAATTGTCGCCGCCCAACTGTCGTCCGCCCAATTGTCGCCCCGCCCAATTGTCGCATAATCCTGATATTACCAGATGATGCAGCTTTGTGCATAATTTTAATTATGTCACACTATCTCTCGTAATACTATGGCCATTGATAAAGGTTAATTGGTCCCAGGCCGTCTGCAATAAAGCAGCTTAATTTTACGAAAGATTAGTACCTATGATGACGCATAACTAACGAAACAATCGACATCGATTAGCCTCCATTTCCTAGGCCTAAAACAATAAGGAAAAAAAAAGAGCAAAAGCAATCCAAAGCGAAGACCTAACCTAAATGGTCGGTTACTTGTTTGTTTCACGCGTGTCGACAGAATAGAATTTCACCTAGTAATCCGTTCCGGACTTCTTGGTCGTGGTAATATTGGTTTGACCCTTAATGTTTTGGCTCATTTGACGTGTTTCCGTTCACTCGATTCAGAAATCTAAACCCCTAATTTAATCTTTTCAATGATTTTAAAATCACAGATGGAATATACGATCAGGATACGAACTGCGTATTAGGTACGTACGCCTATGTATGTTTGATTGACAAACCCGATCCGCGTCTCTGCTAAGTATCCAAATACTGGGTCTTGAAAAGCAGCATTGGCAGTAGCAGTAGTGCGTAGTGCTGTCCTGGTAAAACTACATACGTCCCTTAAAATGGTTGAATTGAAATAAGTACGACTTCATAAATATTTTCCCACTTAGATGAAGCTGGTTAGCAAACAGACGAGTTGTAAAATGTGTGAAAACACCTTGAAGAAAAGTCTACATGGGTAAGAATTTTTTCGCAAATCAAGCATATTCATTCAAATAATCTCGGAAAACGCACAATTTTCATTCAACAATTATCCTACAGTAAACGTTACTTCTCTCGTAATTACGGAATACGTATGTGCGTGATGATAACGCTTCGGCTTTAACATTTATACCGGTTTCCTGGCAAAGTACTGTTCAATGACAAAAATAGTGAATGTGAGTCTACTGGTGAATGTCAAAAGTCAAAATTTAGCACAATAAATACAATTCATCATCAGCATATATATTTTTCCAACATGGTTGAATTAGATATTGTCTCAAATTAGTTTTTGAGCTAAGAAAGCTGTGCATTTAACATTCAATATTTACCACTATTTTTTATTTTGTCAGATTGAAACATCGTGTTTATCCGTTAACTCTGTGCAAAGGCAAGATACGGTATTATTTGAAATAGGTAGTTGAGTCCGTAAAACCATGGCAAATGGTACATTTGCTTGCGTAAATATCACAATTTGACCTCAGTATTCGGGAAAAATCCAAAATACACTTCACTCGTTGAGGACAACAGGAATCATTCCTTCTTCATAGTCATGGTTTGAGCTCATGTCAAATATTTCGTTGTCCTCGGTCACTTCCATTTCTGGCCACGGAGGGGGACCCATCGGGTGAAAAGTTAGCATATGAGATTCATTATTTGCCATTTTGTATCCCCATAATGACATGGCAGTCGTGCACTGGGATTGAATATCTACAACTTCTGAGAAATTCCCTTTGAAATCGCTTCTCCAGCGAAAGGGTGTTGTTCTGGAATTCCGAGTAATTGAATAGAGACCTTCAATGTTTATCTGCGTGTGATTGTCGAGGAAGTCCTGAATTTCGGGAACAAAGCGAAGCCGGAAGAATTTGAAGAGCTTCTCGGCCGCCGATTTGATATTTACGGAGAAGTCTTCGTATCGCAGAGCTCTAAAATCACAAAACAAGTTCAACAGTCAATACACTTCGGTTCGCGGGTTTTTCGTCGACTGGACGGTCCGCCGACGACATAGTCCGCCGATGGACCGTTCGTCGACGGACCT
>JAQFXZ010000080.1:0-35726 GCA_034694025.1 Ceratophysella scotica | reverse complement strand
CATGTGCACTCGAAGCGAAGAAGTCGGGCTCTGTCGTCCGAGAATCAAACTAATTTGTACTTATTACAATCTTAAGAATTGAATTAAATTGTCGAAGAATTTTGTGCGACATGGCTTTTAAATCCCACTTTCTTTATCCGAAATATACCTACTGAAGAATATGCATTTAATAAGATATTTATGTTATTTTCTGAACAGCGTCGAAGAAAAAGCGTTCACATGGGCTAAATATGAATTTATGGACATTTTCGTTTTTTTTAATGATATTTTTTCGATTGAAGATTTCCTTGGAGCTAACAGCAGTTGTAAAATTCAAATTCAATATTGGCTCATCATTACCTATCTGAGAGCTGGTTTAAATCCGGATTTTACAGTAGAAAACCGTGTAAAATCGAAATTCGAATTTCACCTTTCCAAATGCGTTCACATTCGAAATCCGGATTTCACCTTTCCAAATCCGTTTAAATTCGAAATCCGGATGTAACCGTTCCAAATCCGCTCAAATTGAAATCCGGATTTCGCCGTTCCAAATCCGTTCAAATTCGAAATCAGGATTTCACCGTTCCAAATCCGTCCAAATTGAACTCCGGATTTCACCGTTCCAAATCCGTTCAAATTCGAAATCAGGATGTCACCGTTCCAAATCCGTTTTAAATTCGAAATCCGGATTTCACCTTTCCAAATCCGTTCAAATTCGAAATCAGGATGTCACCGTTCCAAATCCGTTCAAATTCGAAATCCGGATCTCACCTTTCCAAATCCATTCAAATTGAATTCCGATTTCACCGTTCCAAATCCGTTTGAATTCGAAATCCGGATTTCATCGTTCCAAATCCGTTCAAATTCGAAATCAGGATGTTACCTTTCCAAATCCGTTCAAATTGAAATCCGAATTTCACCGTTCCAAATCCGTTCAAATTCGAAATCTGCCTATCCTATTTGACATCCGGATTTGAATATTGAACACGGATTTCCAGCCCTACATCCTAATATATAAGCACATTGTATGTTTATGCTTAATTTACAGTAGTAAAACACGAACATCACGTGATTTCCTGGATAATTCATCGAGACATATATTTATTCCGCTTAAATATATATTAGATAATTGAATTACATTACAACATGGTAAGCCGCATATAAACATTATTTCATTATATTCGTGTATTTTGAATGGTCCATCACCATATAAATATGTAAACTTCATTAACTAAACTTAGAAATAGAGCTAAAAACTTATGTAGAAATAAGTTACACTAATTATCATTTTATATCCTTGGATATTGTACTTATTCCTTCACAAAACCTCGAATACAATTCAAAGATGAACACAAACTTCCCGAGTTAATAGCTTTTTCTTTTAGTTCAAGCTGGAGTCTTTGCACCAAATACCGAAAACTGGACTTTATGCACAATATATTACAAGGAACGCTGGGTTTATTGTATTCCGAAATACCCTAGCTACTGCTAAATTCTACGAGTTTAGGCTTCAATCAATCACAAAGTACGTACTCAAATTCCGTTTCCATATAGAAAAAGAAGCAAATAAGTGAGGAACTACTTGGAAGGCAGGTGGCGTAACAGACAGGAGCAGAAGGAAAGTCCATAAAAATTAGTTTGGTCCAATAATCCGCAGAAAAAACTTCAAGGCTCAGCAAACTGCAAAGTAGCAAATAAAACAAGGAACGTAAAAAATGGAAATAAAAATCATCAAAGCATAATAGAATAGGAGTAAAATATAGTAAAATGGCAGAATTACATAGCTCAGAAAGCTAGATGCGAGATGCGTGCGTGTCTTGACGCAAATTTTCGGAAAACCTGATTACCAACACCAACCAATACCGATTATTTGCTCAAAAAGCCATAGTTCGATGCATGAGATGTTATTTGGCATACCAAAAACCAAAAATAGCCAATTGAGTGATGCTAGCTAGCAGAAGGTTTACCTTTTTGCAAACAGCTACAGTAACTTGGTATTCTCACAACCTGCTTTGAGTGAGTCGCTTTTTTTGTATTTAAGCAGCTAATTAAACATTTTTGGAACACTTGAAAATTCCACAGTGAATTGACCAATTACAGCTTGAAGCGAATTATCGTATTTACCGTAATTAAATTGGCACGTGCCAACTTAAATTACGATGCGATAGGTCTATTTCAGCTTTCCTGTGGGCATATTTTGAAATCGTACATGACAATTTGTATTGTATAATGCTTTTCTATGTGAGACAACTTGTCATATATTTAGTTAGGTTAGGTTATTCCAAAACATCCGATATAATGTGACAACAGGTCAGCCCTAAGAAAGCATTACACCGTAAATATTCCCATGTACGATTCCAAAATTCAACTCGTCTTCAGTGTGCCAAAAATATCTAATTTGGGAAGGAATTAAAAATTCGTTTGAGACCGTATTTTGGTTTAAATAATTAGAAATCTGCCCTTCTCAAAATTCTGTTTAGAAATAGGCAAACTGCAATCCATTAAATTAAATTAAATTCCTTACAAATGTAAATGTAAACGTACCACAAAAAATATGTTTTTGACCAAATTTTAGATAAAACAACTAATAATAACCAAAAAATACCTGTACGTTCCAAATTCCATTTTAAATGCGGTATGAATCTGTTATTTGTTATTTTAGAATATGGTTCGTATTTAAATCCACCAAAAATAAATACTTTTACGACGTTAAGACAATACATTCATAAAATAAAAATCTCAAAATTTTCTCTAAAAAATCAATTTAAAATGAAAGGGTTTAAAGACTATAGAATAGGAAAATCTGCTGTTGAATATAAATTATTGTGTTTGTTTAACAAAAAATTGTTTAGTTAATTCGCAGCTTTTGTGAAGCTACAAAATCAAAAGTCCATACGAATTTCGCAAAATTTCGTTGAAAATATCTGTTTTGTGTTGATTTCAATTTTGATTGTTTAATCCTTTAACCGCTTTGGTCAAAAACAGTATTTTTGTGGCCTGTTTAAGATTTACTCTACAATTTCAGTTAAATCATAACGAAACTTGCTAAAATAGTCGATATTTCAGAAAAGATATTAAAAATCTAGATGACTGTGTCAATTTTACAAAAAAAAAATTAAAAATGATTACTTAGTAGCTAAATACAAAAAAAAAATGCAAATTCCCTATAATGAACTACGGTGAAGTTCCAGGAGGTGGCGGTGTTTCATCTCCCTCTCCCTTCTCGGGCACAATCACAATATTATTACTTGACCTAGTTGCAAAAGCCGATCTAGCAGCACTACTAGCATGAAGACCTGTATTACCATTATTCTCAGTCGAATGGAGCCTTGCCCCAGGAGGAGGAAGAAATGGTTCATCCGTTCCAGGGGGCGGGGGTGTGAGGGACAAGGGCGGTGGACGTGAGAGGTCAATCCCTCCCGGAATCCCGGGTACAATAACTGGAATCGGACTCATCGGTACTGGAATCATGACTGGCGGCGGAAGTGTCTTCACCTGTTGCGGCGGTGGCGGTGTCAAGTTCAAGGTTAAGGAAGGCTTCGTAATTGGATAAGCTGCAGTAAAATCAAAGTCGTAGAGTTGAGGTTGAACAGGGACAGGCGTGGGACGATGACTGAAGACATTGGTCATATTTCTCGTCACAGGAAGATGTCTTGGAGTAATTTTGGATAATTGAATGGAAATTGGGGTGGGTGCGGGTGCGGGTGTGTTTTTCTTCTTTTTCTTCTTTTTCCGTTGTTGTTCCACAGGCGGAAGTGGAATTTCCTCTAGAATGGGCGGGGGTGTACCAAATGGAATTGGGATTTTAGTGGGTGAGATGAGTAGAAGATTCGAATTTGTTTCGGATGGGAGTGGAATTTCGGATAATTCGGGACTCTGTGGATTTCGGAGATCTTCTTCCATGTCAATATTGAGATTATCATCTTGGGATCCGGGATGTAGCTTTGCATAACGGGCTTTAGCTTGATTTTGATTGTAGACATTGGTGAGAGCATGTTTGGAAGTTTTATAGTTTAGAATTGTTGGGATACGTGAGCCAGGCTCGGGTGCTATTGTCGTATTATTTGAGTAGTGACTATTATCTGTTGTGCTAATACTCATATTGTCATGATGTGGGTGTGGGTGTTCATGTTCATAGTGAAGTTGTTGGAGTTGGAGGGTTGTTGGGTGGTTCTGATGAGTGAAATCGATAGAGTCGGGCTGAGACTCACTGGTGAGCATACCTGATGGAGGATGGCTGGGTTCTGGCACAGGAAGAATAACGTCTGGGTTCGTGTATGGTTGTTGGGTTGAGGGCTCGAAGATTATATCGATCCCGAGCTCTGCCATCGCTTGGGCGTACAGAACTGGAAAAGAAAAAGGAAAAAAAAATGTAGAGGCATATCAAGGCAAGGACTCGACTGGCTTGGTTTGGTTTGGTTTTATATATAGTTCCATATTCTATAGCCATAGCCTATCGTCATCGTCTGGTTTTGTGGGTTCTATTTTCTGTTCATTTCTGCAACATCCTCCTTCTTCGTTGAGTTGAAATACAAATACACAACTGCAGGGTTTCGCTTTTTTGAAAGAAAACTGCTTATTTACGAGTTATCGAGGTTCGGGCTGAAGATTTCGATAGACAAATATTTTTGCCACACGTGAGTTGCATGTTGCATGAATATTTGGCTTTTTTGAAGCATTTTTGCTATGTAGATCGGAAAATTCAGGGTATTATCGATTATTTTGGTAAAAAAAATTGTGCATAAATAAGCCAGTCAAAAAATTGTTTAAAACGGATATTAAGAATCAGATCAACGGAGGTGCGATGAACAGTAGATTTCAGATTGGTTCATGGTCGATATTGCTGGCAAAGTCAATTTCAAGCGATTGTTTTCATATGCGAATATATGTTCTTATCTGGCTGAAACACTGATTTTTGAAATATTTTTGTAATGTGGATAGGAAAATTCTGTGTAACTTTGTGTGAGTCGGTTATTTTGGTTTAAAAAAATTCTTCGTAAATATGCCAGTCAATTTTTTTTTTTAAACTGGTATTAAATACAAGTGAAGAAGTGTTCTCAGCTTATTTCAGATTGGTAGATGGTCGCTATTGCTGGGAAGTCAATTTCAAGCAATTGTTCTCTGTTACGAATCAATCAGTTTTTATCTGACTGAGGCTGAACTACTGGGTTAACTTTTCAAGGTCAGGGAAATTCCATAGAAATTTATTGAAATTAGAATTAATTGAAGTCTATTTAATTTTTGCTGAATTCCGACTAAAATTTACAGAAGATCTGCAAAGTGTTGTAAAAAAAATTGAAAATTACTAAAAAATTAAACCAATTTGAAAGAAAATTACAAGTTCAATTTACATTTCAGCGAAGAATTCGAATTACGAGATAAATAGGGCGTAATTTCAGGTTAACCAATCCCCGGTGCAAAATCATGTATCAAATCATATTTTTCTGTACTTATTTCTTTTTTGCTACATGACGGAATAGGCCAAAAATTAAAGGAAAGCTTAATTTCAATCTGAATATTTCCAAAACTTGTGCTTAGATCGCTTTGAATTTGGGTTGAAAGTTGAAACGTAAACCACCGTAAATTAGAGTCAAGTACAAATTGAATTACAATTTCTTTAAATTAGACTTAATTTCTAGTAATTTAATTACAAATTACAATTATTCTCTAAGTTCTGCTAATTGATTATTTTGAGCTTGAGCTTGAGCACGCTAAAACGCTTTAACGCCTCAAATACACCGAATTCATTGCAGAGTCATTTCCGAAACCTAATTTTTACTCCTGTATCTAACGCTGAACAAAATATTGAGAACGAATATTTAAAATTAACAATGAACTAACAAAATTTCAGTTTGGTCCTCATGGTTCTTGTGTCGCTGACGAGTTCTAAACAACATGCATAACGGTGCAAGTTTTAATTTTAATGCATTTTGAGCGTACTTCATCAAACTCACGCCAGTGCATCTTATGTGCATTCAAGAAAAGGAGGAGCATTGAATTTTTTTGATGTAGGCATCTTCAAAATCGCATGAAACCTAACGTAACGTAATCATTGAATTCTGCAATAATATGCTTTACGGTTATGGCAGGTGAAATAAATCCGATTGCCCGATTGACAAATTGCATTTTCCATTGCATACCTGCATACTGGGGACAGACTTGGTACAGAATTCCAGGTGGACAGTAGGGATAAGGCACATTTGGGCATTGAGGCGGGTCCGCATCATCACAGAGGTCTGGAGTAGCTCTCAGAGGCTTTTTCCGACTACTCTTCCCCTTCTTCTTCTTCGACACAGACTTTTTATAAGGATAGAAGGCAGGCGGTGGCGGGGGTGAAGGCATGTCTTCTCCGTCAGAAGGTGAACTTCCATAACCCGGATTAATCCCATCCGCAAACTTAACTGCCTTCCGCTCAGTCGTCGAACGCTCTCTGCATAATTAGCAGGAGATTTTATGTTTTTTTATTATATTAAATTCCTATTGTTTTAAGTAGAGCGTACAAACCCTAAAAATGCTAAAATTGTTAAAAATTCGACCTACCTGAATCCAATAGCAACTAAAATTCCAAGACTAGGGGCTGGAAGGATTTCGATTGGTTTCCGTACTGGAAGCGTCACTTTTTCTACTTTAAATTCCTTGTCATCAGTCTCAGGCTTCAGTTCAACTTCAGGTTCTACTCCATCTCCGCCCTCATCCGCTCCCTGCATATCATCTGTCGGTACGAGTTTATCTACGTTTGACGCTGCATCTGGTAAATCTTCCGCTACTGCCACGCCAACAGGATCTGACACCGGTTCCTCGGGTTGACCTGCAACCTCGGATTCATATGGTTCCTCTCCATCTGGACCTTCGAATGGTGTTTCACTCATAGCCTCCTAAAAAATGAAATCATTCGAACCAACGTCAATTTCATGTCATATACATATGCATTATGTATTTAGTATAAAATTAGTACACTGTGCTGCAACTGAAGGCAACCCAACTAAAACCATTTTTTCAAAGTCATTAGCTTATGATTTTCAACATCATTGAGCGAATTCACCTAAAATTCGCCTTCAAACTCCCAAAATCAAAATCAAATCACTTTTAGCCGTCAAAATCAAATCATCAAATCAAAATGAACGATGTTTTTTAATTTTAAATCGTGATTTTGAAATCATATGGTAAAATAATATAATATAATGTATAAAATCGTCAATTTAGCTGAAAATCGTGATTTTCCAGGTCAAAATCACATTTAAAAAAATATCTAAACACAAAATCAGGTCATTTCTTCAAAATTAAAATCCGAAAATCAAAATCCGAAAATTAAAACCCTTTAGATGACCAAAATCATGATTAAAAAACCATTGATTTTCAAAATTAAATGACTTTGACCAGCCCTGCACTCAAGAACCAAAATGAGTAGAATTTCGTACAGCATTATTACCGGTAATGAAATGAATTTCCAAGAAAACTAAATTTTGGATAAGCTATTTTCTAAATAAATAGTAGAGAATACAATACGGCACCGTACAACATCAAACTTAAATACATGAGTAAGTATCTTAAATACACCAAATACCATACCACAAACCACAATGCTATCCCATGCAAAATTGGCTTAAAATTACAATTTTCTGCATAATTTCAAAAATGTACATTTCTAAATATAATATGCAGTGCTATCTGTTCAAAACGAGTTTCTAAACATTCGAAATTGCTTTAAAATGCCATTTTCTGCCGAATCACTAAAATCTACATTAAAAAAAATTCAGTGCAAATCTGTTCAAAACGAGCTCACGCTCATCATGTGTCATATGCATAATATGCATACATCCACTAAACGAATCCATAACACCGGGGAAGTCGAACTAGGCCTTTACTTCTAGCATTAAAATTCATTAAAATTAATTTTTCAAATGGCAAACGTTCCAAATTCAAAAAAATGAGTAATGCTGTGCTATATGCGTGCATTTTCTGCCATTATATGACGTTATACGAATGCTCTCCTTCCAATTTCCCATACATATGCACATAGACCACGCGGCAAACGGGAAAACGAGGATCGAGGATGGATCTGTCCTAGCAACAACCCAAAATGTATGCCCGTAGAATTGATGCAATATGAAGGGCTCTGGTAGGTTAGGGTTTGTGTGTAAAAAAGAGGATGTAGGAGCAGGTGCATGTATGTATGGCTGAAGATGAGATGAAGCCTAAACGCATGGGCATGGGCATTTCCTTCAAGGCTGAACGCTATGCGAGAGATTCAGAGAACAATAGGCAGGCAATAGTGAGTTTCAGTTCTCGTTGGCTCCAGCGATTGAATATTGAATCCTGCTTATTATGCGACACTTTATGTGAAAAAAAAAACGAGGAATGAGTGAGATGACAGTGTGGCAGATGTAGGAACACATAGACATAATTTATTCTCCAATCTGGACTACGTTCATTTACTAACGTATAAATAGCTCTCTTCTTTCAGGTCAGGCATTAAGTAACAAGTGGTTTGGTTATAAATGCATTGTGGCATGGTATTTGACTCGTTTTGGATGTTTTTGAGGTACGGTGACCGTACTACTAAGGTCAAGGTCCGAGTATTTCTACCTTACAAAAAGTACTTAAATATTTTTAATAAATACAAGTGTCTGGATAAATATTTGATATGATCAAGGCAAACTTCGGTCGGAATTACAGAACAATTGTAATTCTTCGAATATCAACATGGATCAGGTAAAGAGTTTGATTGACACGATGGTCCTGGGCTGGAGTTGGAGTGAGTAGTCCTGGAGTGAAGCTGTTGTAGTATTGGAGAAGGAGGAGAAGAAGAAGATGAATGGGTTCAGGGACAAATGTACGAGAGTACATGTCCAACTCAACATCATCAACAACCTTAGCCTCATAGTTTTTAGTACAATTCCCATGAATGTCAAACGGAGGAACGAGTGCTACTACCTTCAATAGTGCAAGTTCTTCTGCGGAAATCTCCTCTTCGCCGGATTCACCATTAGCAGCTCCTGATGTCCCAGCCTTCTCCTTTGCTCGTCGTTCTCTCTCCGCATCTTTAGCCTTCAAATTAAATAATTGGGATTGTTAGTACTTGAGAATTTGGACATTAGCACGTTACACGGCGTGACGTCATAAGTTTTTAGAATCGGATCTGAATCGGGCACTTCAATTTCTGGATGTAAACCATGATTTTAGCGCTACTGATACTGAAGTCACTGTTTACATCACATATCACACATGATTAGATTGGGCAAATCTTTACTGGCATTTCATTTCTTAGAAATGATCGTTATTTGACCATTTACAACGTGCTTGTGCATCCATAAGCAAAATCAGATGACATAGCTCGTCATTACGATACCCAAACAATAGAAACCTACTAATTCGAAAATCAAAAAGGATTTGCTCATTATTGTAGCAATATTTTGACAGGAATTTTCATTGTCAAATTTTTCTGATTCTGCTGCGAACATCAGACAGCAGACGACGTGCATATCAATTGAACACTTGTGTTGTATGTAAGTACTGTACATGCACAAAATTGCATCAGCTGCAGGCGTACGTGCGTGAATTAAACAAGTAACGCATCAGACATCAGCAAAAAAATGTCATTTTCAAGGATACCAGTATCATAGTAATACAAGTAGGAAGTAGGTAAAGTAGTAGTAGCTGAAACTACATAGACAGATTCTGAAATGTACGTCAATTGAAATTGAAATCGAAATTATCAAAAGCATGCTTAAGAGTCATGCGTGCCATTTGCCAACATAAATAAAACGACACGTTTTTTTTTTAATTGCAAGCGCGAATTTTGCACATTTTGTACCAATATTCTCCTACTCAGATCGTGCTACTGCTAAAATGCATTGGCAAAAGATCATACTAATCGGCAACAAATACAAAATTGGTTGTTAAAAAAAAATTATTTCTGTTTACTTCGTTCTTGCCAAATGGATTGACTGAGAATTTCAGTTTCTTCCTCAGATTCTGTGAGGTTGGTTAAAAAAATTTTTTTTTTTTTCATTGCGAAAATTCTTGCCAAAATTGTTTTTGCCAATTTGACCGAATTTCGACTTTTTGCTGAAATTCTGAGCATATGACTTCTGTTCTATATTGCAAAAGCAAACATAGCCCCAGCTCCTTTATCAGAGCTGAGCTGAACGCAAAACACTAAAATCGTAGGAATCAGGAATCTAGTAGACCATGACCAAGTGCACTGTCATTGTACGTACAACGACAATACTAAATACACTAAGACCTTGCAGAGGGAACGGTCAGGTAAGCTCGTGGCCAAAGTATTTTTGGCGCAAATCATACATTAACTCTGTGATTAGACAGTATGTCATTAGCAATGGCTTGGCATGCACTGTGTGACACACCCATTGAGGAATAAAAATGATTATTGTATTAAAGATTGTGTTTGTAAAACGGACTTACCTTTTTCTTGAGTGCACGCTTCTCCTCTGCACGGCGTTTAAGTTTCCTAATCCGTCGCTCTCTCAACTTTCTCCGTAGCGCTTGTTCATCTGCTTCCTTTTGTAGCTGATCCTCCGATGTTGGCGGTCTCACAGGAACCGTGAATGGAACAACCGGAACTTTGATAGTTACAACTCTCTTCTGCGGCAGACTTGGTTCCAAGGCCTGAAACGATTTGTACTGTAATTAGTGGCTAGCATTAAATGGTCTAATATATTTTTTGAAATAGGCACATCTGAACTGATTCTATTGACAACGGCAAGGATCATGGCTGGGTTAGGGACTTCACTCAGCAAATTAAATAAGCATTTTTCTTACGTCTTTCATCGTCCACCGTTTACAATAAACACTGCACTGTTTTAAAACACGTTACCTCGCGTCATTAAATAATGTGATTGCAAAGGGTTCCTTATTCAGTTATCCATCCCTACTGCACCATCCTATTTTCCTACAGTTCAGACAGAATAATCTACCTAAAGCGCAACATCGCAAGAACCTTGAAGTACGTACATCTTCTCCTAACCCCAACACCAAAACATAACACCCACGCCAATCAAAAAAGTGTATGAACGTTCCTCTTTCGAATGTTGAATTTCACTTTTGAGGTAAAGAAGGGACTTGTATTCCGCGGTCTATGTATGCATTCACCTGACGGCTTTTGATTTTCGGTAAGCTCTTAATAGTTGAAATACACAAAAAGAATTTTAGCTACAAATAGAAATACAATTCTTACCTTTCCGAGTGATTCAGCGGCTCCTAGAACAGGTTTCGCATCGAAATGTTGAGAATGAACCACTGATGTAGCCGTGAATGTAATTGGTGCAGTAGGAAGTTCAGCTGGAACAACTTGAAGCATGTTACCCACCTAAAAGGTTTAAAAATAAACGCCCAATTCAAATTATTAGCAAATATAAATCAATATTTCCAAAATATTAATTATTTAAAGCGACCATCACGATTCGCGGAGTAAAATGCATTTAGCAGGGTACAGGGTGGGTGGGCGCATATTTTGAAACAGTACATGATAATCTGTACACTGTAGCGCTCTCTTATGGCTGACCACTTGTCACATTATATCTCACGGTCCGGAAAACCTAACTTTAACACAAAATATGCCAAGTTGAAAAGGAGACAAGGTGTGCCAGTTGTCCGTCACCCGTAAGAAAAGCAATATTTATACAATACGGTCAAAGTGGATTATGGAACAGGCTGTAACCTCCGATTGTAACCGCTCATTGTAACCGTCCATGCCACCCAGCATTTGACAACCCTAACCCAATCAGCATTCACCAACGCGCGTTTCCGGCATAACCTAACCTAACATAATCTACATGATCAAAAAGCATACGAGAAGTCAAAATCGCTTTAAAATATATATTTTTCAGTGGTTACAATGGGCGGCTATAATACAACCGGAGGTTGCAACCCGTCCCATAATATTTACTTCAACCAAAATGACGTACGATTTCAAATTAGGGTGGGCCAATTGCCTGCCTTTTTTAAATCCTGCATATTTAATTGAAACAAAACAATAAACCGAGCCCAATGCAACTAACATATATTCTTAATTGAGAATATAACCGATGATAACAGCTGAGTATGAAAAATTGCAATAGCGTGCCAATTCTCTCACCAACCCTGTATTTTCGCGGAATGGGCATAAAACACCGGCGCTGACCAATAATTTAGATCTACCCTATGATAATATATATAATTCTATGCATACTTGATAACATACCTGGATAATTTGAGACTGCTGTCTCGCTGGATTACCAAACGCCTGCTGATACGGCGGCACATGAGTTCCCGGAAATCCTTGCTTAGGCTGACCCTGGAACTGCCACGAATTATCCTCCGCTCCAGGATGAACCACATGATTAGGAGGCGGCTGAGCAAAAGGTGGTCCAGGAAACTTCCCATTGGGCGGAGGCGGCTGAGAAAACTGGTGTTGAAAGTAAGGTGGCTGGTAGTAAATCTGTTGTTGCTGAGGCTTGGGTGGGTCATCCTTCAGCTTAATCCCCATTTCCATCTCCAATCTCTCATCCAATGAAAGCCTTCTGGGTGGTGACACGTAGCCAGGAACCGGAGCAGTCACAGATGGCACAGGTAGCGGAATATTACTCACATTCCCTCCAAAGTTATCCGGATGGAAGTGTTGAGCTCCGCTCAGAACGTCCGCAGAAATTCCACCAATGAAACTATTGGAATTAGCGGGTGGGACAGCAGTAGCCAGCTCCGCATCACTTATAGTCGAGTCCGCAATGTTCAGTTGCAAGGGTGGGGACGGTTTGGGCTCTTCACTCGTCTCATTTCTTGGTGTACGATCTTGAGAATCATATTCCCGATCATCGTAGCGACGTCGGTGCTTCCGGTCATCCTCATTGTGCGAACGTCGTTCTTTATCTCTAACTCGATCACGTGCGTGTGACCGGTCAGGGTATGGCTCGTATTCCTTATCTCGAACGCGACCGCGGCGGTCAGGGTATGGCTCAAATTCCTTATCTCTAAGAACTCGACCACGTGCGTGTGACCGGTCAGGGTATGGCTCACGCTCCCTATCCCGGATTCGGTAGCGAAAGCTTGAACCCCGCGAAAATCTTGAATGGTCACGGCTTGAGCGCTCACGATCATACGGATGAAACCGGCGGTTATCCTTACGATGATGGAAGTCCGTAACATACTTCCGGCCTCTGCCATATCTCCGCTCATACTCGTAATGTCTTCGGCTTCTGGGGCTAAGGGATCGGGAACGAGATCGGGACCTTGATCTGGAACGTGAACTGGATCGATGACGACGGCTGTGATGATGTTCGTATGGGCGTTGACCAGCAGCTGCTGCTTTGACGCTTTCAAGCTCAATATTTTCATTTTCAGGTAAGTGAACCGAAGAACTGGATCTTCCGCGGGAATGACTGTCTCTCTTGTCATATTTATAGTAGCGTCCACTACGAGGACTGTATGACCTGGATCGGGATCTGGAACGCGATGTAGAGCGACCTTCCTTGAAACTTCCGCCGTCAGTTGGAGCTTTTTCCATACTTCGTCGATCATTCAGACCTTCAGGCTCGTACAGTGAAGATGCTGGGCTTCTTGAGTAGTCAAGTGAGCCAGCACCTCGCTTGGCGTCATGTGGTCTGCTTGAGTCATGCGAGCTTCTGGATGTATTGGAACAAGCACTTCTGGAACGTGACCTTGACTCCGCATCGGACTTTGACCCGGATTTATGTCTTTCCTTAGGCTTCGGTTTCTCTGTCTCGACTTCAGCTGACACGTTCTCAAGATCTGCAGATTTTTCATTCAGGGTTTCCAGAATTGCTGGTGGAGGTACTGGAGCCGGTACGGGTGCTGGAACGGGTTGGGGCGAAAGTGCTGCAGCAACTGGGACGTTATCTTTTGCAGTTAGCAAACTGAGTTCATCTTCTGAATCTTCACTCCAATTGGACAGATTGGATTCATCCATTAAAGCCAAGGCTTCAGCATTGCTCACAGTCACTTCAGGCTCAGCTGGAGCAGGACAATTTCCTGAAATCTGCTCCAGAAGATTAGCTGAGCTAATACTCTCATTCTGGAGGATGGAAACAAGGAGAGCATCGTCATCAAATGCAGAAAGACAGTCCTGCGTCTCTTGCTCAAAATACAATCTTCTCTGCATCTCCGTTTCCTTCAACTTATTTATAATTCCACTTGGTAAAACTTCACCAAACTGATCAACACTTGGAGGCTGGAATTTAAGGTTCAATTCTTCCTCTTCAGTCACTTCACCAGATTCGAGTGACAACTCAAAGTCATCAGGATTCACAATGTCCCGTCGTCTTCCGCCTTGGTAAGAATATGAACCGGAATGCCTGTCACGATCTCTGTCCTTATTTCGGTCGGAGCGATGATACTTGTCCCTGTCCCTTTGAGATCCTTTGGAATCATTAGCTCCACCTCCACCTCCACCCCCAGAGGGTCTGGGTCGATTTCTGCCTTCACCACCACCGGCTTCGTCGTCAGACTCATCTTTCTTCTTGAGCTTTTTCTCCTTCTTGGGCTTCTTTTTCTTATTTTTGGACGATTCTTCCTCATCCGACGAAGCTTCAGATGACGAGGAAGCTTCGGATGAGACGGTAGCGGATTCCTCTGAAGATGATGTGGAATGACCTCGTTTCTTATGCTTCTTCTTCACATTCTTCTCCTTCTCCTTGTCATTCTTCTTCTTCTTGGGCTTGGACTTTTCCTTTACTGGTTTCGCATCTGAATCTGACTTTGGTTCTGGAATAGGAACTTTGGGCTGGGATTGGGCAGGTTTGGAAACTTCAGCGGGTTTGGATTTGGGTTCTTCAGTCAACGTCAGAACTTTACTACGCTTCTTCTTAGGTTTCAATGAGTCGTCTTCCTTCTCTTCGTCGTCACTACTGGAGTCTGAGTCAACACTTTCACTATCTGACTTTCGTCCCTTTCGCTTACGCCGCTCAGGTTTGGATTTAACTGGCTTGTCCTTCCCTTTACGGGATTGTTTCTTAGAAACCTTCTTTTCAACTACTTCAGAATCTGAGGTTTCAGTATGTTCTTTCTTTAGCTCCACTTCGACATCGGAGTCAGACTCGTCAGCCTTGCCCTTTCCCTTCTTGTGCTTCCGATGTTTCTTTGGCTTTTTAGCTTTTTTAGCTTTCTTCTCCTTCTTTCCTTCCTTCTCCTTTTTCTCCTTCTTGCTAATTGGCAGAGGGTCATCTAGCTCCATTTCTTCATCGCTAATTGGATCAGACTGGTGGGAAGCAGGCTCGGGAGGTGGAGGTGGGACTTCGGCTTTACTTCGACCCTTTGACGTCACTTCCTTCTCCTTTTGCTTGTCACGTTTAGAATCGGGCGCTGCAGCCTTTTCTACACTTCGTTTGTCCTTGGAATCCGATTTTTTCGTCTCTTTAGCTCTAATTTCAACACTAACGTCACTTTGCGAGCTGTCATGTCGACTACGCTTAACTTCTTCAACTTTCTTCACGATTGGAACTGGTGAAGGGGATTTGGCTATAGTTTTAATAGTGTCCTTCTCAAGAACAAAGGGTGACTCACATCGTACATCATTTGCACTGTACTTTTGTTTGAGAAGAGGGGATGGAGCGGAGTCCATAGAAATCGAGTCTTCATTGTCATTTGAATCAAACTCTGGACTTGATTTGGACTTCTTCAGTGAATCGAGCTGCGACTTCTTTGGTACAGCCGGACTGTTCTCAGTGTCATCATCAGAGTAGAGATGGGATATTAAAATCCTCTTGGAACCTTCATTGGGAATAAAGTTCTGTTCTGAGGCAGCATACCATTCTTGCTTGCTCTTGATTTCTTGCGGTTCGATGACAGTGGTTTTAGCACACATGATTTCTCTCATTGCTGCAAGGATGGCAGGTATTTCATCTGTATCTTCAAATATCTGTTCACGTGTTTTGTAGTAGCCAAGGTAGGTTAGTTCTTTATAACCGTACATGACGCGTGGCTTTGTTTTTGTCCATCGTGTGAGATGATCTGGATACTGTCTGGTCCATGGACTTGTTTCTTCTTTTCTGGGAATCATGACGAGATGACATACTTTGAGGCGTTCTTGAATATGTAGTGTTTTGGAGAGTTTAGTTGGGTGTTCAACCCATTTTCGGCCGGAAGAGGATGGGGAATGTGAACCTGAGCGACTTCGACTTCGACTTCGGACCCTGGAATAAATAATTAAGATTATCCTAAGTCCTAAACCAGGACCCAATGATTCAACAACTCCTGCTACTTATGCTCAATCAAAATTCGACCAATTGGACGCATTTTGCGACTATGACATGCTTATATGAATCCACGGACACAAACATGTTCTGGTACGTGATACGGAGAACGAAATTAATTTCTGAGTGAAGGTTTCTACATTCTATCCAGGGAGCTTGATCAGGCAGTAATACTACTGCCTGATCAAGCTCCCTGCATTCTATCCTATATCCTAATTTCCATCGTATAGATAGGTACAGACAGGCAAAGATTTGTTCAAAAAATCTAATGATTTCAGAGAAACAGTACCTTTGTAGCAAGTTTAAACCTAAGTTAGGAGTAATTAGGCTCTTCTTTTTCGAAAAGTTTGATTTTTTTTTTGCATAGTACGATTTTCGTCAAATTCGTCAAATATTCGTCAAATTTTGATTCTATTAGAAGTGTTTGCAAACTTTAGCTCGCATGAACCATACAAGGTCAAATGTCAAATCAAAAATCGTGAGTTTTAGCGAAAGAATTACCAAATGGCTCTTCCGAAATGTACAAATCTACTATATCTATATCAGTTTGCGTCGGTCACATTTTTCAAATCAAAACTGTGATTAAATAGAACTTATTTTATGTGCTTATGCTTGGAAACACAAGCTAGCTTCAGTTTCAGGAGTAAGTACGTAGTACGTACAAAATAGCGTTATTTCTACATTAATTTTTATAACTTCCTGCTGTGAACTTTGATATATTAAAATGGATCAAACCCTTTCGGTCGTTTCACTTGAACCCAAGCCCCTAATCCTAAAAACCATAAACTATAACGTATGAAAGTTTTGCACACGCACAAATCGCAAGCTCAAGCTCCTTTTTTGCTTGTATGTAATGTACCGGCCACAACAGGTTGGAAACATGAAGCCGATAAGAATTTGAGGGCTAAAAGTTAAGAACTCCCTAAAATGCTGCAGGCGTAAAACGTTGGGTTAAGTTTTTGCTTAATTTTTAGAAAAAATCGAGATAAAGAAAGTAGGAAACTCACCCTCTCTGGTTTCCCTTCATCGAACTCCAGAGACTTCGAATTCCAGGCAAGTCGTACTCATACTCTCGAAACTCAGCCCAGTCAACAGGCATACGAGCCTTCCGTACTTTGTCCAGACGCCGATTCCTCTCTGCTTCTTCCGCCGTCAGCGCTTGGCCCTCAGTCTCGGATTCGGACTCCACTTCTTTCTTATTTTTCTCACTTTTCCGATTCTTTTTAGCCTCGTGCTCGTGCCGTTCTTCTCGAACCCTCGCTCTTTCACGTAACTCTCGCTCTTTCCGTGCCGTATAGTCCTCTCGGGGAACACGACCGTATTTCTCACTTTCCTTCCCATTATCTCGATTCTCTCGCAGATCTGGTTCACGGTAGTTCTTACCAGATTTTCGGCCATCTTTGTCTTTTCCACGGTCATAGTCACGGTCTCGGCGGTCCAAATCTTTGGACATTAGTGGTTGTGGGGACATTTTCTTCTTTCTCTCATCTTCAACTTCATGGGCTGAACTTGGGGGGCTTCGGGATACTCGTTTCCGGTACTTGTCCTTATCTCTATTCTTTGACTTCTCCTTATCCAAACTCCGATCATGACTTGAGCTCTGACTTCTTGATCGCCGGTTCTTCTCACGACCTTTCTTCCGATCATCTTTCTTCGTGTCACGCTCACGGCTTCTGGACCGCTTACTTTTCTTCTTAGACCGCTTGTCGGGTGTGGGTGACCTGGATTTTGAGCTGTAGTTGGACCTACTGGAACTACTCGAGTAGTGACGTCTTGATTTACGCGAGGGTTTGACAACCTTGGGTTTGAACTCTTCCATCGGCTCTGGCTTCACGAGTCCGATCGGAATTTTGGCATCTAACACGATTTCACTAATGTCTGGTTGAGCAACCACAGTAGCTACTGGAACTGACATTACTGTGGGTTTGACAATTGCAGTGGCAGGTGGCATTGTGGGAATTGCTGTTGCAATCATTTTGACTTGATGCAATTTATCCGCTAGGAGACTATTCATTGCAATCATTTCCTTGATTTTAGTCTCTTCTTCCTTGATACTCGCAATTGCGAGGGTTGGCTGGGGTTGCTGCTGCTTTGAAATTTGTAATGGTTTAGTAGGTGAGGGCTTTCTGAGAGTCGTGGTGGCTGAACTGTGAGCTGAGGCAGCTTGTTTGGCTGCAGAGAAGGCTAGGAGTCTTTTCTTCGCTTGAGCTTTACCCAGAACAGTCATCGTTGTTTTTTTCTCATAGAAAGAGTCTGGTGCACCTGGGAAGTCATCTTCATCCCCACCGGCAAGAACCTGACTGGGTGAGTATTTGGAAGGGTCCGGCGGAAGAGGGATTTCACCATCTCCATCGCTATCCATATGAACTTCAGGTACGACATCGGGTAGAGGGATTTCTTCAAAGTTCCCTTCTGGTTCGGGTGGTGTAGGAATTTTTGCAGTGGCGGAATCAGGTGATCCAGGTCGTGAGGAATCAGAGTCACTCGCATTGGACTGATCCATCGAGTCATTACTTTGCGGGGGAGACCTTGGTAAAGGTAATTCGGATCCAGAATCGTCGTCTGACATTACTGCAATTAAAACATTTAAATCATGGTCGTAATCGCAGATATAGGGCCTTCCTAAAATGTTAGTCAAACTAAATCTGCATTATTTATAAAATCATCTAGGAATTTGCATAATGCTCCTATCAAATTAGATCGTGCTCTGAAATTCATGATGCTTAACTGAATTATCTGATACTGATACAGCTCTCGACTTTCGCTGCTTGTGTTCTAATTTTGTGACTCTCATACGCTTGATCAGGAAAGACAAATGTATGTAACGAAATTCTGAACCTGACTCAACCTTGTATATCAAAAGCAACAAAATTGTTTGAGTTTTAACTAGACTAGTGGAATATCAAAAATATCGCTGATTTTTTCTAATAATTATCAAAACTATCATCAAAAAATATTGCCAATATTTTTATCAAATTATTTCAATGATATTTTTGATATTCTTGATTTCGGGACGACGTATTAATTAACCGCCTAAAAGTGAAAATTTCGGGTTAATTCAAAAATATCAAGAATATCTTAATCATGCCAACCCTGATCAAAAGCATTAGCCGTAAAGTCGGTATAAATTGCTTGTGAAATAAATTCTGTATGGTGTACTTACGTATCTCATGCCACAAATCACACTAAAATTGAAACCTCGAGTACTGGAGCGTTTTACACATTGAAAGGATGTTCTGTTCGTACGAAACACAACAGATTTAGAATAGAATATGGAATGATGCAACCTAACCTATACTATACTGTCAAATTCGGATATAAATTAAGCAAATTTGAATGTCATGTGTTCCGCCTCCATCCATGCTTATGTTCTTTCCAAAATATTAGAATACTGTGGTAAAATTACAATGTAGCATGTAGCTCGTAAAGAGCTGGTGCCTCCTGTGTGTCTAGCTTCATCCTAGTATTACGGTCATTTCGAACAGCACCTTTGCCGCTAATGTTGTAAACATATTGCAGGTCGAAACCTAGAGCTTAGGAAGGATATAGCATGCAATATTGAGTAGAGACTCGGAGCCTTGTCTATATATATGCCTATAAATGTCTGAATACAAGAAAATTGAAAAAACTTACCAATCTCGAAACTTGACGAAGCTCAATAGCACAATAATTAATCCAATCCTTCACAGGACAAGTCGTCGTACTACCGGAAATAGCCACAAAACGACCACTATGGACGTCGGACGTCGTACTCGGTATCTCGTCGCTGAACGTTGAATCACAATCGAATCTGGAAAGTAAATAAACTTTTATACGCCTGCTCCTGTTCATATTCGCGTTCCATGTTCCAGAACAAAAAAAATCAAATAGAACTACGTCTCAGAGAACACATCACATCATTTTCACTCGTGCATGTATTGCATAATGTAGACATTACGTAGGTTGGAGGTGACCAAACTTAAATTAAATTCCAAACAAGTCAAACTTTTGTTCGGCTCCTTTTGGATTTTATTCCTCGAGCGAGGATTCAACTCGAATTCAAAAATCGATCGACTCCTCCTACTGTGCCCTGTCCTCTACCACACCGCTGCTCGCTCTGCAGGAGCCCATCTCAACTCAAACTCTGCAAAAGCAGTATGAGGATGAGGAGTGCATGTGGCCTAGCCATGAGCAGCCTGTCTAGCCGGCCAGGCCAGGAGGGGACCGAGGATTTTGGGGATAGGCAAACCCACGGCTGCCATACTTGTCTCCCCCACCCCCCGCTCCATCACCGAACTCAAATAACATTTACGCATTTCCAGCTAAACCTGTCTTTAATACAACGTAAAAGTAAAATTTTAAACACAGTAAAAATTGTGTCATAAATCTGTCCTACAAACAACACAGCAAGATAAATGGACTTAGATACGAAAGAATGTCTGCCTTTGATATTTTCATACCACATACACACATACATGGACCGGATGTCAATTTGCGATCTGCGGCGCTAACAAAGTAAAGATCTTCAAACTTTTGCAATATTTTATAACAATCACAGGTCACTAGCGCACTAGTCCCTTATGTACGAAAATATGATCATACCAATGGTTTAGAAACGTAATTTAGCTCTTCCATCGCCAATCTGAGCCCAACACATCATACGCATGTAGCAAGACCTCAGCAAATCCGAAATCCACGTCCGACAACAAATTAAAACCCGTGAAAGCTGACACTGACCACTGACGCATCACAGTTCACGTTTCACGGCAAATTCAAACTCTCCACGTATTGAGACTTAACCTCACTCGAGATCATGGAAGATCCACTTGTGTTCACTCGATCTGTCTCCATCATGGCACTTGGCAACGCAGGTACTCCAAATAGAATCTCCTCGCCGCCTAAAGTAAGAGGTTATGAGCAACTACGAGGATTCTGTTTTTCTGCTTCCCTTCAAAAAAATACGAGCAAACCGAGACCGAGAGCTAAACCATCAAGACGGAAATCGTGTAGATATATGAAATACCTACTCCCTCCCTAGGCGCATCAACAAGAGCCAGGCCAGGAGCAAGTTGCGAGAACGAAGCCTGTGTGTGTGTGTGCAGGATTAGGGTAAGCATATTCCCTCATCTTCCATCTCACCATCTCACCAACACCAACTCGTTGTTGCCTTGTCTCGTTCTCGTCCACGAACACGAACCCAACTCCCCGACTTGAGGAGCAGACTGACGGACGAGGAATGAGAGTGGACGGGGTACAAGGATTTAGATATTACACTTATATAACACATTTCTCCCTCCTTCTCCGGTGCTTCAAGGCCATAGACAGAGAGACTATACAGAAATACAAGATCTGACTTTATTACATTATTCAAATTGCAATTTGTATTGAAATCACAAGAATTAGGATTTCGGTGACATAGACATGGAGGAGTGGCAGGTTATTACACAGTGCACTCTTGGTGCACTCCTACAAGATTTTATCAAAATCTGAATCTTGGAACATGAAAACCAGAAGGAATTGCAATATAATGTAGTGCCTGTGGCCTAACGACGGGGGCAGGATTGTTAACGTTGCTGCTGGGCAACGACGGCGGAAAAGTCACAAACTTTAATTCAGATTTGACGTAATATTACAAGTATAGCCTGTATATGTATTCGTTTTGTGTGATGTAGTAGTAGTAGTAGTCGGATGTGTCCTTTTATAAATCTCTATATGTAATATGGTTCTACACGGACCATCTACTGCTTCATGTTTATATGAAAACTGGTAATAACAGTTTGTATGTAATATGGTATAACATGAACCCTCTACTCCTTCATCAATAGCGCGTTGAAGCAATATAGGTTTTAAAATTTAGTTTTACTTTTTAAAAAAATTGGAAATTCGATGTATATGAAAAATGGTAATACAGTTTTAAACTCGATTTATATAAAAATGGTAACCACAGTTGCGTACGTAATATGGTAATACACTTATAAATTACAGTTTGTCGCTGCTATGCCTGTGTTTATCGGTTAGGTACAACCGTTTATTGTAAATGAACATTAGGTAAATACCAAATCGGCTGCAAGACTCGTCTCCCGCTTCACGAGGTACATTATACAGTGTTGAAAAGATAAATAATTCAAGATACGGCATATCACACTTGGATCCTGGTAGTTAATTGATGAGCGACGTATTTCTGAAACTGAAGGATTTCGTTTCCGGCAATTGATGTAAATTACTTCGCCGTCGCCGTAAACTTCTACTTATTCGAGTACGAAAAATGAGAAACATATTAGAGCGAGAAGGAGAAATATAAATTCAGAAAAGTAGGCAAGAACAACGTATTAGGTTGCAAGTTGCAAATCTACATGGGAAATGGTGATTAAATTAAAGATTAAGAGGATATACGTTACGCCATACGCAGAGTTTAAGTATGAACGTAGCATGTGAATGTGAGATTAAAGATTTAAAAACTTCATGTTTCAGATCGGATGGTGTAGAATTAGTCGGCGTGGTACTCAAATTCAAGAACGAGATGGACACGGGAAGGGGGTGTGGGGGGTTCATGTTTTGCTCGTATATCCATATAATATTGAAAAAAGAAATCTTGACATCCAAAATTGAATCTGTCAACTCCCAGTTCTTTGTTCTTGAAACACAAACTACAACGTTTTACAATCGATCTTGCGCAATATCCCAGACGTTATAGACAAACAAGAAACGTTTTTCACCGATGACCGACTACCCGTCCCCGACTTAGAGCATTCCGCATTGAGTCGTGAATGCAACCTATATTATTTGAATGTGACATGTGACATGACCTCTGATAGATATGAACAACTAACCCCCTGGAAGTGGAGTGGTCATGTACCCTAAATCATGCACCAAGTACCAGAGGTGTACAACTCAAGGTCTGACTCAACTCAACAGCTCTCACTGGATTGTATTTCAAGACAATAAGTAGGAGTAGGTAGGAGGAAATTGCATTGAAATTGAAACTAAAACTCAACGTCAACATTACATGTTGCATTTGCATTTGCATTAGCCAGGTCAAAACCCGAAAGGTGATTTGGTTTGGGTACTTATAGGGTGACAGGTTACAGGTTTCACTTTTG
The DNA here is from genome assembly GCA_034694025.1 of Ceratophysella scotica. Taxonomy (NCBI): domain Eukaryota; kingdom Metazoa; phylum Arthropoda; class Collembola; order Poduromorpha; family Hypogastruridae; genus Ceratophysella; species Ceratophysella scotica. The sequence continues at coordinate 12,463 of JAQFXZ010000080.1, read as the reverse complement.
AAATAAAAACGTTATAAGTTGTAACACCGGACCGGATTACAGAGACATCAGAGACCTTGCGATTTTTTGTCCTTTTCACATTGAATACTTCACAAAACACAAGGATGGAATCTATTTCTACTACCGACACCGACCTTATGCGACACAGAATGTCCAACATCCCATGTCCAGCGTATTGCTATGACACACCGACATCACGGTCACTGCCATCTCTCCTCTCACTACACACTACGACATACGAAACCTGTTGCCGTACTCAGATCGTTGCGTAATATGAATACCATCTCTCTCCCTCATGATTTCATGATGCATGACGCTTGCGCGTGACCCCCGTGCCCCCGTGACCGCAACGTAACCTAACCTAGCATGTATCACCCATAATAACAATAACCTAGTCCGTGCATGGTGCCTGGCCCACGGATGGCTTCGACATCCTCGTCCCTTCTTCAAATCAAGAAGAAAAAACAGCATCACACACAATCGCATCGGCTAACTGCCGACCACAAATAACATAAATTCCTTATTTAAAACATCAAGCTGTCATATCCCTGCCTAGTGTCTAACCTTTGACCCAACGTTCAACGTGAACGTGCCTCAGCTTTGAACTTAACCCAACCATCTTCTTCTACATACATAAATAAGTATACACAACTAGCAAGCGACAAGGACTAAGGAGGAACAAAGAACACCTTAAAAAATAATAAATAATTCAAGTTCGAAGTTCCAAGTGTACGTGTGACGTGTGAGATCAACGACATGCGCTTATGGTACCGTTACCGTTGACCGTCAACGGGTTCTAGTGACTGGGTACCGTCGTACACGGACAACGGATGGCAAAGGGGATGTATTGCATTTTCTCGGCTGTCGGCCCGCAAGGAAATAATTATTTTGAAGAAGTTAAAGACTCAAGTCGAAAGCATTTTTATTACCTGCTGTGATTTTATGATGTCTGTGTTCACGGTGACTTCAAAATGTTCTTCTTGAGTACCTGCTTGACTGAGGTCACCGAAAGGTCAGAATGAGGTCCACTCACGCTCTATGTTCAGCTCATCTTCGTTCTTCGCCTCCATTCACTACTACTGACAACTGAAGAAGGCCGACACGACGAGTTTGTCTGAAGTACAAACACAGAGTGAAGTGCACAGCAGAAGAAGCCGAAGACGATCGAATAAAAATAAAACATGGCATTCTCCCTTTGCATTTCCAAATACAAGATTTCCGATTTCCAAGCAGGACGATGATGCCACGCATGACGCATGACAAAAGTATAGTAGTGATTCTAGTACTAGTTCAGCTTTAGCACAATGTCGAATATGCTTGCCGCATTATTTTGTATTTAAAATAGTGCTATTTTGAAGCTAAATATGTGGTATGTTGTATTCGTGCTTTTAACATTATAATTCGTATTTCGTGAGTTACGTGCTCTTTGTAAGCATTCAGCGTGACGTCACAGTTTGTCTTGCCGGGTAATTAACTACTAATTTATGATGTATGCTTTGTAAAAAAAATACGGTAAGTTGCAAGTGACTTTCTTGATGCATATGCATCTCGACTCCAGCTCCATATAGCGTTGACGCCGGAACTCCGTTCCTAAGTGACTTTCATGGGTGCTCCAAGTTGAGTCATTCAGCACAGGATGTCAGGCTAGGGACCTTAGATTCATGTGTGCTGACGCTGCTAAACACAGATTCAAAGGAGAAAGCACGGGAGAAAGTCAAAAATGTTTATAAATGATATGAAATGAAATTTTTTCAAAAACGTGCGAGGTCGATTGTAATGCATCTATGCTGAATTTGACTGCATGAATTTTAATGGACCGAAAAAGTAATGCAACTTCGGTTATTACCTTTTTATTTTAAATTTTTGTAAATATTTACTTTGTGGAAGAATAAATCAAAACCTTATTATGCATTTATGCAACTAATTTTTATTCTGATATTTCGAAAGATAAGCTCGACTGTTTTGTTTGTTCAATGCTTCCGTTGCTGTTTTCTTTACACACCATATTTCATAATATATTGAACTTTAGAAAACCTAATTTTGAAATCCAGCTAGTTAACTATTGATTCATTTGATAATAGTTCAGCAAAACGCTACAGCAGGCTACAGCGCTCTTCAAGGTAAATGACCTGAAGCTTGCCTGTGCTACATGCTGCTACAGGGTGAATTGTCTAAAAGTTTGAAATTTCTCCGCCTGAGGCGTGAATTGCGAACTCTGGAAAGTGCGCGGGATCCCGCCGATTGCTCAATTACTGGGGCAAGTTGAAACCTGTCCAGACTTGTTTTTCGAACTCCGGCGGGTTCTCATTTCCCGCCTCAGGCGTAAAAATTTCAAACTTTTAGACCACTCACCTAGATGTAAGTACATGTTAAATTCAATGATAAACCTTAACGAATCCGAACATTTATTTCCTCTAAAATCGCCTAATAAATTATCCACCGTTAGGGAAATTGAATTAGCTAAACATTTAATGCATTTTTATTCAGTTGTAATTGCGGAACAAAAAATACTCAAAATTAAAATTGAAATTATTCGATTTCCTAATTATGCCATCATAATTTCCCGGACAACTGTGTTAGCCTGTTATAAAAATGCAAACAATTTTTGGTGGAAGATGCAAAACATGAATTTAATTGAAGAATCCCGAAAATTATACAGTTGAAATCTCCAAAACCCATAAGTTTTTGTATTTACAAACCATGTCCCTAGTTCTTAGGTCCCAGAATTTGGCGGGGATGTCCTGAAGCCTGAAACCATAGTTAAGTCTCATCATTTGTAACGGAATTTTGAACTATTATGCATCGAATATTCCCATCACATCCAACAGAGCACACAAAACCCAGAATTTCATCACGTTCCCGCTCCAGCATTCCAAATGGACGAGAACAACGTCAACTTCAAAGATTGGAAAGGGAAGAAGCTAATCATGCTCAGCAACAGTTACGTGTCATGCGACAACAGGCATTTTCTCATTTTCCTGATCCAAACAATAATGCTATGAAATCCAAAGGATCTGGAACCCGAGCCGTAACCCCGCTTGCAACTTCCACAGTTAAATTCGGAATTTCAAATATTCTACATAGTCGAAGTCCGGGTAGTACAATGGGTCGAGCAAGATTCGATGAATTACTTGCAGAAGAGGAGTCAAGACTTAAGAATCAGAGATTAAAGGATCGACATGATGAAGAATTGAAAGTTCTCATTGCACCCAAAGTGTTCAAAATCCCGGATTCTCGAACAGCTCTGAATGACAAGGAAATGATTCAGAGACTCACGACCCCGCCGTCCTCCTCGTCCAAGGTCCAAATAGCCATACCCAAGGAGTACTTGAAGGATCGAGGTGAAACCACGGAAGATGATCTGGACAATGAGATTCATAATTATGTGGTGCCGTCGGAAGACGCTGTTGCAAGTGGTGGTGATGCAGCCATTTCGTATAGTACGACGAATGTGAAGGTGCCGAGTATTGAAATTAAGGTAAATCCTGTTATTCAGCTTATGCGGAATGATTAAGCATGTGTCAATGGGCCATGTGCGAACTACCTTAGGATAAACAGTTCATATGGCGTGGTGTGATCTACAATTTTCAATTTTCAACCTACAAACAAGCTTCTATCCTTTTCGCCCGCCCTTCACTTCCAGGGCTGGGCAACATCATTAGAAAGTGATTTTCAAAATCATTGGCCAGAATTACCTAAAATTCGCTTTCAAAATCCCAAAATCAAAATCAAGTCACTTTTAGCCGAAAATATCAAATCATGTAACTAAAACACAATGACATTTTTTTTTAAATCGTGACTGAAGTCAAATCGTGATTTACAATCGCCAATTCAGCTGAAAATTGTGATTTTCAGGTCAAACTCACATATTTTTTAAAAATCAAAATACAAAATCATTACATTTCTTCAAAATCAAAATCCGAAAATCAAAATCCTTTAGATGACCAAAATCTTGATTTGCAAAATCAAATGATTTTGCCCAGCCCTGTGTACTTCTTGATTGATGCATTGAAATTTTTCTACAAAGCAGAAACTTAAGATAACTGCAGCACCTAACATAATTAGGCATTAAGATGAAATTGACAACGGCGTTGTACATATTTCTGTTTGAATAAAAAAATTCGATGAATCGCGTGAATATAGAAAAGCCGAACAAAATATGTGTGACGTCAATAGCGCACTATACTATATCCTATTCGGAATTTTGTATTTTTCCCTGGTAATTCTGAAAAATCGAATTTATCATATGCTTTACGTAATATGGCGAAATTGTATTCCATAATAATACATAATTCAAAGGGAGTTGGGGTTCGGGAATCCGGAAGATCAATACATGTTTGAAATTAGGCCAAAGACTTTTAGATTTTTTTTAAAAAATGCATGGATGAGAACGGACGGGACCTGTAGATCACATAATTATGTTGTATTAAGACTAGGTCAAATGCCAAATGTTAAATATTCAAGTAAACTTACATTCTTATTTTTTTTTAATGAATAAGAATATATCCTTTAACACCAGCCATCTCGAAAAAATATAAAACTATTTATTAAACTCTTACCGCTTAATTGGTATATAAATGAAATCCTCATTCGGCTTTGATTTGCGCAAAATTTTCGATCCAAATTTCTCTTGAATTTAATTATTGTTACACTTACACACTGAAAGATGCATAAATCACTTTGAATAACTTTAGTTAGCAATAAATAATAAATACTCCGTTCAATTTCTTTCAGCCAATAAAGCTACGACCCAAACTACGACCAAAAACAGGTGGACATGTGGTGGAAACACATAGCGGCTCAAACGCAGTATCCGGTCCTTCAAATTCTCGACCAATGGCACCGAGGCTGAATAGAGCTGCAGCCGTGGAAAGAGCGTACAGACCAATTGGACCTACTTTAGCAGCATCAGCGGCGACATCGACAGCAGCAGCACCGCCACCGTCTCCGCCGGCAGTTCCAGTAGAACCCAAGATTCCGAATCAAACGAAAAGCGGTGTTACCTTGAATGTACAGAATGAGATGTCGAATACTGACATTGGCGAACCAGCATGTTCCTGTTCAGCGGCTGCAGAGCAGTGTGCGAAATGTACGAATATGAGCAAGAAATTGAGGAAAGAGGTTGAAACATCGAGAAACTTACAGAGACAAAATGGGTGTTTGGAGGGGATCATTACACAGAAGGTATGTGAATTTCAAATATCACATTAATCAGTGCATAAATTATTTTTAAATTCTAATATTTTCAATTAAACTCCAGAGAAACCTGGTGGAACAGCTATCTCGTCAAGTTAGGGTGCTTATGAAGGAAAACATGCAGTTGGCAAAAGGAATGCAAGTCTTAAATAAAAACGTGCAGATGGACACCAATATCCCGTCCGATTCAAGTTCAGCAACGAATATTTCAACAGCATTGCAAACCGCTTCTACGTCGGTTAAAGCCACAACAGCGCCTAGCGACTCCGCGCTTCAAGTTCAAGGAAAGGCTAAGAGTCCGACGACGAAAACCGGTGGTCCAGCTACAAAGCGACGTTCCAAAGGTGTGCTGTCCTCACGGGTAAGTGTATTATGAATTAATTGTTAGCTAATCATGAAATAACGGAAAAAACACAAAGCTTTGAGTTTGAATGGATGTTTTCACCATGACACGATGGAAATGAAGAACATGACATATTCGTACGAAATACACCTTGCAACGAACCTATTGACCGAATTGCTTGCACTGTTGGCGCGATTTCAGTATACCATTTTCACTATGCTTTCAATTTTCTACTTAAACCAATAAACTCAATTTTATATAACGGAAATAGACGCCAAACAGTTTTTTTGGAATTCTGGTTGTTTGTTGTCATATCTCACTTGTTAGTTGTTCCTTGTGTTTCTTTTCACAAATGTCTAATGTCTATGACGAAACTCAGGTGATGACAGTAACCGGAACCCTTAGATCAAGTTTTATTGTACAAAGCTCGCAAAGCCCATGCAAAATAATACGCTTTTCATGATTTCATCGATAAACTTTTCCAGCATTTGTTGTCTAAATTATATATTTGACTTTATTCCCATCGATTCAGTTTATGCTGATGGATTTTGAATCAACTGTAAATTGTAATTTGTTTAGGATCGGGAAAAATCATTTAATTTTTGAAAATCATGATCCCAATTCCAATGATTTTAAAATCATGATTTTGGTCATCTATTGGATTTTCATTTTCAGATTTTGTACTTCTATTTTGTAGAAGTATCTTAAAATATGTGATTTTGATCTGTAAAATCACGAATTTCACCTAAATTGACCATTAAAATCACGATTTGATCTGCAAAATCATGATTTTCACCTAAATTGACCATTTAAATCACGATTTGATTTCAAAATCACGATTTTAAATTAAGAAATATCGTTGATTTTGATTTGATGATTTGATTTTGATGAATAAAAGTGACTTGACTTTGATTTTGGGATTTTGAAGGCGAATTTTAGGTGATTTTGACCATCTTCTAATGATTTTGCCCATCCTTGAATTTGTGTCCCTTATTTGAAACTTTAGTAGACTCGACGACGTTGGATCATTTTCATGAAATGCTTTATATGCTTTATATGCGGAATTCCCAGAATTAGCGAATTTGGTTAGTTTTGATGACATTGGTCTGTATTCTTTGTTTTTCAAAATTCTGCTGCTGTATTGTATCTATGTACCGAGTTGCCTTTGAATTTTCGGTCAAATAAACTTTGGTCAATATGCCCAGACGAATCGCAAGTGCTTCGGCCAGAAAGCCTAGGCACTTTGCATTCGGAGAAAAGCACAGTCTCCGTGCTCAGTGGCTTCAACTTTTGAAGGTTTATGACTCGATTTTCGGTGTTTTCCTAATACGTGTCTACGTCTGTCTGAATAAGACAAAATGTACAGATTCAAACATCTAGTGTCGTTTTATAAAATCAATTAAAATCATGATTTATTTCAGTCGCAACCAGGTAAATCCCGAAAAAGTTCAACCCCATCAAGAACTCGACTGCCTCCTTTAACTCCCACCCCTGTTGAACCTGAACCCGAACGTCGGGCTGAAAGTCGTACCCGTCCGCCGACAACAATGGAAGTGACATCCCTCAAGAATGCTGTTGATGTTCTTCAATTTAAACTTAACATGAGCGTCAAAGAAAACGAGGAAGTTAATGCATTTCTCGCTGACCTGCTCTACACACTGAATGCTCGGGGTTACGAGACGGTGACAGATCATAAGGGAAATATTGTGGATCTCTGTCGATGTCGTGGAGAACATTTACTAGATTTGAAGGGAAGGGATGCTCGGGCGAGAACACCGGTCAAAAAGATGGTTCAACAGGAGAATTTACTCAAGGCTGTGATTGGGTCACAGGAACGGTACATCCAGAGCCTCATAGTTCAAATTCAGGAAATGCAGAAGGAGGCTTTGCTGGGGGTATTTATGAGATATGAAAAGAAATCGAGGAATCGGAACTATGAAAACTAATTAAAATTATTCTAATTATATAATTTTTTAATATTTTAGAAACGGCTTTCTTCAAGTGAATTATCGTCGACATCAGGCGAGAATTCTGCAGCCAGTAACAAGAGTGCAGCCATGGAACAAGAAATTTTGCTATTAATTAAGCTGTTGGAAAGTGCTTGTGAACGGAACCCTGAAGTCTATTGTGCACTGCGAGACGAGCAACATGATGCAACAATAGGTAAATACGAGGGTTGTTTCATTGATGTTGAACCATTTTGGAAAAGTTGTAAAATTGGCGTTGCTCTCAAACTTTTACTGCATTTAAACTAAAAACTAAGTTAAGTTATAGCAAAAAAATTGGGTGAAAGCATCCGTGTTGAGGTTTTTTTTATTTAAATAGTCAATTTTTTCTTGCTGTTTCAGGCTGTCTGTTTTTTTCGCAAAAAAATGCAATACAAAATGTTTCTTTGGCAATTTTCCCCCAATATTTAACATATGGTGAAAGTTTCAGCCCAATTTATTCATTTTTGTCTTTTTCAGTTTTACAGCTTTTCAAAAAACTGTTAAAATTACTGAAACAACCCTCGTATCTAATTCTAATCCCACTTTTCGCGGTTTTCATCATGACCTTGACCTTCTATTGCTAAACAGCAAACGGATCTGGAAACCTTATAATTGAAGCTGTACTGGATCGACACGAACGAGTTTTAAATGCAAATGCACAACTTCGCCAACGAAACCGAGAAATTTCGTCTTCCCGCTCCGATACGCCTCCCCCTCATCGGAAGCGGTAGGTCACTCGTAGGTCAAGCTTATACGTAACAGATCCTTTGTGTATCAAAACATTAAAATCCGAGAACCTTTTACACAGATTGTTTAAAATTTCAGAAGTTTGACTGCAGAACCGAAAGCCCGAGACGGTCAATCACAAGGTCGCGATAATTCATATAACAATCAAGGTCAAGGTCCAACAATTCGCTACTCTGAAAACCTATCCCTTCTCAATGCTTATGGTCCAATACAACCTCGAAGTTCGAGCAGACGGTCTGCTGGAAGTTATTCGGAACGACTTCGTGGAACCCTTCGTCCAGCAACAAGTTCAACTAATTTTCTAGCTTTTCCGGATAATTTGAATTTAAGTAGTAATCTTCTTCGTCAACAACAGCAACAACCGTCTCAACGGTTCCCAATTCGCCCTGCAACAGGTACGACGAAAGATGGGCATGGAAATCATTCCAATCCGAAGAGACATTCCTCAGCTCCTTCACCTTCCAAATGTACCTTCTGTGGAGAAAGATTCCCGCAGAATGCAACTTTGGCTGAGATAAATGATCATATTAATTTACATTTATTTTCGGATGATAAATAGCAGAAAACTTAAATTACCATTTACAATGTAAAACATCCCTGCCCGTCTACTTGAGACCACGTCTAACCTCTGTCGCCCTGTATCCCGGTGTAATTAATCTAATGTAACATTTAGATTTCAAATTAAAATCAAGGTAACTGAAGGAATTTGAAGTTTTCAGAGTAACCAATTCATTAAAACATTAATTACCAGAGGTGTTTCTAGCTTAAAACATGCATGCACAATAGTACCAAAGTTTCAGGAAATGTTTTTTTTTAAAGAAAAATTTCGCTTTCATTAACTGAATTTTAATTCACTCTTTAGCTTTCTTAACTTTTCTTAACTTAACTTAACTTTCTTTCTTTAACTTTTAACAATTATTCTTTAACTTTCCACATGCTTTGCTTTTCAAGTATTTGTATTCATTTTTAATTAGCTAAGCGGAGCACAATACATGAATGAGGTGTGTGATATGATAATACCTGCTCAGCAGCTGAGACGTTGTCTCCAAATTCAAACTTCATTCTTCTAATCTCTAACTAAAATAATCAAACTGTGACTGTGACAGTCAACATGAGCAGTAAATACAGTGAATTGAAGCCGAAATTTTACTAAAACAGTCAGTCAACCGTTAATTTCCATTTCCAATAACCTCCAAGAAGTGCCTACCACCTTCCGGTTGTGCTTACATTACATTATCACAAAGAAAGTAGCTGAGATTGGCATTACCAGGTTCAAATCATGGGGTAAGAAAGACAATTTTAATATTTAAATTAAGTACAAGCATATTAAATGACAAATACGCAAACGTAACCCAAAACATAAATCACGTTGACCTGTGACCTGTAGGTCAGATCGACCTTCCAGGCCTTCTTACAAGCCAAGTACAGAACAAATCGTGCAGACACACATTATTAATGCTACTGGATGTAATATTTAATGTTTGGGTTAAATTGGTTCTTTAAATTGTTCGGCGTTCAGGGTTGATTAGATATCGTGTTCTGGGTCTCGTATCATTCATTTGCATTGAACATTGCAGCGTTGAACAGGGAGAGGCTTTCTTTCATGACTTTCGAATTAACACGAGATGAATTTGATGATGAATTATGAATTATTTAAGATTTATTAAATGAATTTAGTGAAATAACTCGGACCTATCAAAAAGTGTAATAAGTCCACAGCCTAGAATTCGGAAGCTCAATCAGGTCGAGTCTAGTCTAATTCTAGCATTCCAGCTTCCAGCTATTTATTGGAATGTTTGGAATTAAAAAATATTTTGATGACTCTTCCGGAAAACAAAATTTGTTAGTTGCGTTTTGCGTTTGTGCATTTGCGTTTAGGATGGTTTTATGGTTCAACATGAAGACAAATTGGAACTTCTGTACAGTGACCTTGAACAGCCACTCTAATTGAATTCCTATCAGGGTTGGGCAAAATACTTGTATTTTGAGAGCAACATTTTGACCAAAAATACAACACTCAAACTAAAAATACTCGTTTTAGCCAAAATACAAAATACATGTATTTTAAACTATGTACCACAGAGTAGCGCAAGTATTTCCAAGACCTGCATTTAAAATACAACAAATTCGTAAATGTATTTAAAATACTATTTTCAAAATACAAATTACAGAATACTACAAGAATGTAATGCTTTTGTAAGAGAAAATTCAATATTCAAGCAATCATAAAATAAATTAGCCCATAATGATATGCATTTCTGGTGACCAGACAATTTACTGAGTAAAAATACCGAAAAGTTTGGCCTACTTTGGCGTTTTAAAAAAATAAAAACCTCCAGTAAGTAAGTTAAGTACTCCGCTAATACAAAAATACAAAATACACTGACAAAAATGTATTTAAAATACCTACTTTAAATTTATATCCAGTATTTTGAAAATACATGTATTTTCCCCTCCCTTAGTTTGACATGACATAATATTTGACAACTTTGGCATGGACCAATACCAATATGTCTTGTGTATGTAGCTGCTCATCCTACAACAGTACCCAGTGCTCACGACGTATGAGATCAAGATTGTTTGAATTCAAGCTACTTGGCTCGTTGTCAAGACACCTTGCATGAGATTCTATACTCTGTATTTCATGAATCCAGAAGAAGATCGAAGATGAAGAAGATATCTGAAAGGATTGTATTGTTAGCCCTTTGTCTTCAATATTTGTATTATGTATGGCGTCGAACTCAATTCTAGAATATTGTTCTACAATTTCCAGCTTGAATTCAGTCATTTCACTGCTGAAATCCATGGATCGGCAAGAATTCCCAATTCCGTTAGGTCATCACTGGCGAAGATTATGGCTTTCTCATATCCTCCAATGCAATTCCCAAAGATTTGTCCAAAAACAACGACACGGTACACGGAACCGGAGTTTTAAATCACTGAAATTGTTTCCGGACCCATCATCCGCTGGGAATAAAATTCTATTAGCCCACACCATGAACCATGACTCCTGGGCCGTGGCTGGCTTATAGCTGACCAACCACGCAAAAATGGTTATTTTTCGATTTTCTAAAACAAATCGGGGATTGGGCTCGTATATAAAAAGGCCTGGCCGAATCGAGGATTTTATTCAAATCTCGAACCTGACTGCAGGCAGACCTAAAGTTATTCAGCCTTCAACCCTTGTCGTCTGAATATCCATTGTTTTCTGCACTTGTAGCTTGGCTGCCACGTTTAAAGCCCAAGATTTCTTGTCGACTTCTCGTCATCTCATAAAATTCTGATTTGCATCTCAGTGCTAATTTCTTCACAAAATACTCGTCTCTCTGCATACGATCGGAGAAGCTGTGTATAGAAATTCAACAGGTGCGTTAATCCTGCATGTCTAAATCTTAATGCGTGAGCACAACTTGGTTCCATTGTATTCTTTTTCCCTGTGCTTTCTGCCTGTTCACGGAATCTTGATTCTTCGTCAATTTTACCACGTGTCAATTGCTCTCTGTGTGCGCCCTACGATTTACTATAAAATGCAATTTTGAATGCAATTTCGATGAGTTTTTCGTAAATAATCGTTGTTGCTAGGATCTTAAGTTTGTGTCAACCTACATGTCATTTTTTCAATCTCCTCTTTAAAAAAGAGTCCAAAAATTAGCTTACAGCCACATACCTGAAAATTTTCTTAATTCTTTCTTCAATAATATTTTCTGTAAAACTTTATTTCAAGGCGCTCAGTTCCTCGGAATAAGTTGTAGATTTGGCTCAAAAAAGGGCGGCATACCCTTTATCCGTCCTGTATGTTCGTGTCCGTACATGGATTGATTGATATAATAGCCACAGGGACAGGGTAAGGGTGCATTTATCTTCAGTTCATTCAGCATTGCATAAAGAATTAACAACTTTAAAGAAAATTTTCGAAAAAAAGGGGAAAATAATCATAAAAATATGGAAAATCCTTAAATCAAGCAAAAAGAAAATCACCAAAAATTTTAATTGAATCTGAATTGGTTGATAATTTGCATTTTTTCTCAATCCAGATCTATTTATTACATTTTACGTTTTACACCCGCAACAATCTACTTAAAAAAATAGCTCATGTGGAGCCGTATGTCATGTATTATTGCGGTTAACTTTCTTCGTGGCCCCTATGTGGTACGGTATTGCTGCAGTCGATCCATCCGAAAGGCAAGGA